>WNWK01053136.1:0-11963 GCA_009830355.1 Cherax destructor
GCCTCTGATTAAGTTTCCTTGTATTTGGGTTTATACTTTGTCACTTGGTGTAATTTTCCTCTACATGTGGAAGCTGTTAGTCGTGTGTGGTAGACAACATTTCTGAAACTCACAGGTAAGTTGATACTATCTCAAGTCCTGGAGTTCAGGGCGCGACTAATTATAACCAACCTTATCGTAATCAGTTTGGGCAGAGTGAATCTCCTTACGCACCTTATGTGCAGCTCAATTTGGAGAATGTTTTTAAGATTAGATTGTTATCCTGTGTTTCTGTAATCTTGAACACCTTGCCATATGCATCTACACGATATTGTTATTCTGCTTTGTTATTTGGACTGGTTCCAACTACCAGTTATTCCCTTAAGTGTTAGTGTGTAGATAATCAGTAGGATTTCTGTTTAAAATTACCCTCAACATTTCCATAAATCTAAATATTTTCACTTGAGGTTGTTTGGGTTCCTGGAAACAAACTTGGATTGAAAATTGGATAATCTATTAAATTGTATTTCTGTAAATATATTATAACTTCTGGACTTTAATTAAATGTAAATAATTTTTCTTTAAATTTAATTATCCATTTATTTTGCTTACTATCAAGATGACTGAAGATTGTAACTCGGAAATTAATATATATATTTTTTTTAACACATTGGCCTCTCACCAAGGCAGGGTGGCCCGAAAAAGAAAAACTTTCATCATTCACTCCATCACTGTCTTGCAGAGGCGTGCTTACACTACAGTTATAAAACTGAAACATTATCACCCCCTCTTTCAGAGTGCCATCATTGTACTTCCCATATCCAGGACTCTAGTCCGGCCTGCCGGTTTCCCTGAATCCCTTCGTAAATGTTACCTTGCTCACACTCCAACAGTACGTAAAGTCCTAAAAACCATTTGTCTCCATTTACTCCTAACTAACATGCTCGCGCATGCTTGCTGGAAGTACAAACCCCTCACACAGAAAACCTCCTTTACCCCCCTCTGTCCAACCTTTCCTAGGCAGATCCCCTACCCCACCTTCCCTCCACTACAGATTTATACTCTCGAAGTCATAATATTTCTTTACCACCTCTACGTGTCCGAACCACCTCAACAACCCCTTCCCCTCTTTACATACCCTACCAAACTCTTCCACCAACCTCTACAACTTCTCTTCAGAATCCCCCAAAGCACAGTCATCAGCAAAGAGCAACTGTGACAACTCCCACTTTGTGTTAGATTCTTTATCTTTTAACCCCACACCTCTTGCCAACACCCGAGCATTCACTTCTCTTACAACTCCTCCTATAAATATATTGAACAACCATGGTGACATCACACATACCTGTCTAAGGCCTACTTTTACTGGGAAATAATCTCCCTCTCTCCTACATACTCTAACCTGAGCCTCACTATCCTCGTAAAAACTCTAACCTGCTTTCAGTAACCTACCTCATATTCCATACATTTGCAACATCTGCGACATTGCCCCCCTATCCACCCTATCATATGCCTTTTCCAAAATCATTAATTCCACAAAAAACTTTACCCATATCTAAATACTGTTCACATTTTTTTTTCACTGTAAACACTTGTTCTACACTCCCCCTACCTTTCCTAAAGCCTCCTTGTTCATCTGCTATCCTACTCTCCGTCTTACTCTTAATTCTTTCAATAATAACTCTACCATACACTTTACCAGGTATACTCAACAGACTTATTCCCTTGTAATTTTTGCGCACACTTTTGTCCCCTTTGCCTGGGGCTGGGCTGCATCTGCTCTGGTTGCCACCTCCCTAGTTAAGAACAATAATAAATCTGTTGAACTAGGCATAAGAATTAACAACTGGGTGTCTACACTACAAACTGAATTGTTTGCAATCCTAATGGCACTAAAGCTAACTTGTGACACTGAGCTTGACTCTATCATCATTACTGATTCTATGTCATCACTGAAGGCTCTTGACTCATATAATGACTACAACAGCATGCTCATTGGAGAAGCCAGGTATAGATACTCAAAAATCCGGGACAAAGGAATTAATGTACAATTGCAATGGATTCTGTCACACATTGGATTACTCCTTCATGGTAAAGTTGATATGTTAGCCAAGAAGAGTACCCAGAAGGAGAATGTAGAATATAACTTTGGTATATCTGTGTCTAGCATTAGGAATAATATTAGGAGATAAATAATGAAAATGATTGCTATAGGAATACAGTTAAAATCCTGAGTAGATCTATAACCCATTATGATAACATGAACATAGATAAGTATGTTTATGGAGCAACTTGCAATGTGAACAGACTGACTGATGTTGTAGTGGCCAGGCTTAGGCTTGGCTACAAGTACTTCTGGCAGTTTGGGAGACACACACATGATGATCAAACTAAATGCAAATTATGTGATCAGGCATATGGTCACTGTCTTGAACACTATGTGCTTAATTGTCCACTTATTGAGGAATATAGAGATAGACAGTATAATAACCTATGTGACATGTCAAGATATCTTATTAATGAAAATAAGATACCAGTTATACTAAGCAAATTTCCTAAATTTGCTTGTAACAGATAAGTGAAATGTAGATATAAATCCAAATGTACAATTGTTAACCCTTTTGGGGTATGGGGCCTAGTGCCTAGGTCTTTTGTGTATACATATGCTCTTGCGCTACCGTACACAGGATGGATATGGGGTGCACAATAAACTAGCCACTTCGGTGGCAAAATCTAATCTTTGCCTTTATACAAAGGAACTATGTATGGTCTCTGCCAATCCCTAGGTACCTTACTCTTTTTCCATACATTTATTAAATAATAGCACCAACCACTCCAAAACTATATCTCCACCTGCTTTTAACATTTCTATCTTTATCCCATCAATCCCAGCTGCCTTACCCCTTTCATTCTACCACTGCCTCACGAACTTCCCCACACTCACAACTGGCTCTTCCACACTCCTACAAGATGTTATTCCTCCTTGCCCTATACACGAAATCACAGCTTCCCTATCTTCATCAACATTTAACAATTCCTCAAAATATTCCCTCCATCTTCCCGATACCTCTAACTCTCCATTTAATAACTCTCCTCTCCTATTTTAACTATCAAATCCATTCGTTCCCTAGGCTTTCTCAACTTGATAATCTCACTCCAAAATTTTCTTATTTTCAACAAAATTTGTTGAAAACATCTCACCCACTCTCTCATTTCTCTTTTTAACATTGCTTCATCACTCTCTTAACCTCTTTTTCTGTCCATATACTGGAACTCCTTGCATCACTTCTACTTTGTAAAAGCCTCTCATATGCTAAATTTTTCTTCCTCCTTACTATCTTTACATCATTCCACAAATCGCTCTTCTTCCCTTCTGCACCCACTTTCCTGTAACCACAAACTTCTGCTGAACACTACATACTTAAACCTACCCCATACATCTTTGCCACCTTTGTGGAGTGGGGCTATGTCTGTTGTTTTTAGTGACTGGGATGACGCCTGTATCCATGCTCCCTCTCCATACAATGCTGAAGGCACGTGATGGGCTTCTTGCAGTTCTTGATGAACACACCGTTCCACGAGTCCAGGAATAGGACAGTGCATGGGCATGTTATTAAGTGCCTTTTTGAAGTCTTTTGTTAGGATAATATCTTATTTTTTAAATGACCAAATTTTGAGTCTCGCCCATAAAAAAATTCATTTAGATTGTCAACCCTTAGTCTGGTTAACGGCTCGCTGAACACCGAGTCGTATTGGGACTTTAGCTACCTGGAGAGAATTCCAGGGGTCAACGCCCCCGCGGCCCGATCTGTGACCAGGCCGCCTGTTGGACCAGAGCCTGATCAACCAGGCTGTTACTGCTGGCCGCACGCAGTCCAACGTACGAACCACAGCCCGGCTGTCATCTGTGTAGGACTTATCTCGTCTAATCAGGGGTCCGATACTGGATGTTGTTTTCGCCTTAGATTTCGCATAAGAGAAGTAGTTTTGTGGATTTCTTTATTTCATTGAAGGTCTTCCTGAGATTCTTGTCTCCTGTACGATTCCTTAAGCTTAAGTTCAATATTTGCTATTTCTCTGACTAGTGCCTCCCTTCAGTATTATTATTATTATTATTATTATTATCAAAAGAAGCGCTAAACCACAAGGGTCATACAGTGCCTTCCTTCAATATTTATTATGATCAAAAAGAAGCGCTAAACCACAGGGGTCATACAGCGCAGCAGGTTAGTGTAGGATGCAGCCTCCCTTCAGTAGCTTTGCGATTCTTTGCCTGTATAAGGAGCGTCTCTCTAGTTTACATTTTTCATTTTCATAATGTGCCTTGAGCAGACCTCAAGTGCCACCGAGTTCATTTTTTCTAAGCAAAGGTTCAGATCCATGTTTAGGATATCTTCCCAGGTTGTTTCATTTAAGACATGGTTGACTTGTTCTCACTGTTTTTGTTATTGAAGTTAAATTTTGTGAAGGCACCCTCATAACTGATCACATTTTGCTGGTCAGGAGCCCTGTACATACATGTCTGTACCTCCATTATGTTGTGACCTGAGTGCATTGTCTTTGATACGGTTATATTATGTATCAGATCATCGTTGTTAGTGAAGATGAGGTCCAGCGTATTTTCTACTCTTGTAGGCTCTATTATTTGCTGGTTTAAGGTGAGTTTGGTGATGATATTTAATAGTTCGTGCGAGTGAGTTTTCATCTGAGCTGCCTCCTGGGGTGATCTCTGCTAAAACATTATTTGCTAAACTCTTCCATTTTAGGTGTCTTAAGTTGAATCCCCCAGCAGCAAGATGTTTGGGGCAAGAGTTGGGAGATTTTGCAGATAGTGGTCAATTTTCCAAATCTGTTACTGGAATTACAGAGGTTGCATCCAGAGGCTTGAATACAACCACAATGGCAAGGTTTGATTGTTTTTGTTTGCCAGGACTTTTTGTGGCTGCGTTCCCTACTGGTGCACTTTGTTTTGCTCACTGTGTACAGCCCTGTACAAACCTGTATGTAGTGAGCAAACTGAATGTGCACCAGTAGGGAATAGAGCCACAAAATATCCTTGCAAACAAAAATCCTATCTATGCAAATTCTATGCCTTGGGTATCCGCAGGCATGGTATATCTGGAAAAACAGGTGGGACATGTAATTTTGACCATCCCAAAAAATGCCGCACCTACATAACAGGAGCTGTATAGCCCCTGTGGTTTAGCGCTTCTATTTGATTATAATAATAATACATAACATGAGGGTGCAACTCTTTATCATGTAACTTATTTCACCCCGAAATGTCACTTGTCAGAGAATGAAAGAAAATGCTACAATGTGAGCTGTCAGGGGAAACCAATGATGGGAGCCAAAACCTCTCCAGAGAATGTTTATGATAATTTGTGTAACTATTTAAACTTAACCCTTACACATGCACAAATACATACACTAAACGAAGATAATCATATACACACATGAATGTCCCCATGAGCTTATTACAAGAACAAAGTAGAAATTGATACAAATCATGCGCAATCTACACAGTCATCCTCCCCCCGATTGGTGCCCCTAATCAAAGAACACTTGCCAAGACCCCACCTTCCTACAGGAGCCCCTTACACCCCAGGTGCGGGCTTCACCTTGCTCATGCCAACATTCCCTCTATAATAAATCGTAAACACCCTACCAGAAAACTGCCTTATGTTCTACCATACAACGATTTATTCATGCCAGAATACGACACCTGATATCGAAATCTTCTACCGCTTCCTGAAACACCCACATTATATGACTATAGTCAACCATTATATAGACCGCAGCTCTCACCTCTACGTCAGTTAACCTTCTCATGTCCAAGCTCACCTCCCTTAAAACTGACACCTCCCTACTTCCCGTCACTAAAATTAACACTCGAGCAAGCCATGTCTGCAACCTGTTATGGGGTATTATGGACTTGTTATGGGGGCTATGGAACCCAGCATGTATTGTAATTAAATAACATGAATACCTAATTATATTGAATTAATCAGAAGTACTGCTTGGGGAAGTTTTAAATGCTAGGCCATCCTTGAAACTTGAGATGCTGGATTAAACTGATTTTCTCAATATAATAGGTTATAAAAATAAATGCACATTTTTATAAGTACTAGTTATAAGTTGCATGTCTCATTGTAATAACATAAGATATATGTAGAGTACATGGAGGATGTGCAAAGTGATGTTGTTTTGTTTGTTTATGTTTGAGGGGGAGGAGCTTAGAGAGACTCCTGTTTTTCCCACAATCCCTTGTCCTGGAGAGAACATGGCTACTGAAGTGAGCTGGTATTGTAATTGCTGACCTTAACTTGGTTTCTGGTCAGAATGAGTGTCCAAGTAATGGGAGTGTTGTAGATCGATGTTACCATGATATTCTGTGATCTTCAGTGTATCAAACACTGGAGGTTAAGAATGTTAAGAAAGAAGTTAAAGGTGGCAGCTGAGCCATGTGCTTTGAGGAGGCTGGTTATATGTTTAGGAGTGAAGACCTGTACATTATATGTATATAATATCTTAATATAGCTCTATTTTTATAATGTTGGTTTAAATAACCTTTTGAGAGGAATGTGAGAGGACCACTAAGTTTTCAGATGCGGCAGCTAAGCCTGAGTAAGTATATTTTAGCCTATAAAAATCCTCCTTTTACCCTAAGACCTTTTAAGTAAATACCCTATGCTAGTACATGTAGAACCTTGATGATAAATAAGGTGAAATTAACATAACACAACCCTTCATAACGCCCACAGAAGTATACCATATGGACTGCTGTGTCAACTTTCCCACAGACTCCATAGGATCCATCCGCCACCACCTTCCGAGAATGCCCTCCAGCTACCATGCCTCCCAAAATGACTCCAAGCAGACATAAACCAAGTCTTTAAATGGGCTGCAGAAAACAATATGAAGTTCAATGATGAGAAATTTCAATTACTCATATATGGAAAACATGAGTAAATTAAAATCTCATCGAAGTACAAAACAAATTCCAACCACACAATAGAGCGAAAACTAATGTCAAGACCTGGGAGTGATCATGTCAGAGGATCTCACCTTCAATGACCATAACACCGTAGCAATCACATCTGCTAGAAAAATGACAGGATAGATAATGAGAACCTTCAAAACCAGGGATGCAAGCCCATGTTGACACTTTTCAGGTCGCTTGTTCTATCTAGGCTGGAATATTGCTGCACACTAACTGCACCTTTCAAGGCAGGTGAAATTGCTGACCTAGAAATGTGCAGAGAACCTTCACGGCACACATAACTGCGATAAACCACCTCAATACTGGGAACGCTTGAAGTTCCTAAACCTGTACTCCCTAGAAGCAGGCGGGAGAGATATATTATTATATACACGTGGAAAATTCTGTAGGGATTAGTACCAAACTTGTACGAAGTCACTCCCTACGAAAGCAAAAGACTCGGCAGGCGATGTAACATCCCCAATGAAAAGCACGGGTGCCACTAGCACGTTGAGAGACAACACAGTAAGTGTCAGGGCCCATGACTGTTCAACTGCCTCCCAGCATACATCAAGAGGATTATCAACAAACCCCAAGCTGTCTTCAAGCTAGCACTGGACAGGCACCTAAAGTCGGTACCTGACCTCGTACAGAGATGCTAGTTACGTACCTTAATTAATAAAACATAATATCTAAGGCTACATTATTAATTCTGTTATTATTATCAAATATTTACATATGTAAGCCCAAGTGGGAATTTTTGGTACTAATAAATTTCCACATTGGTCTTTGTATGCCATAAGAGTTTCCCGACGCTTATCCTGTCTACCTTGTGTTTTGTCTCTGTGTGCAAGGAAATAAGATATTTTTGTGGGCAGTGAGTTGTCATGTCTATATATACAATGGTGACGGTTTGGCGAGATGAATATGAAAAGAGCTCAAATGAGATGTTCCTAATACCCAAAAAATTCACTGCCGGGACACTCACATAAGTAGTAAGAGTACCACTCAAACAGTATTTGTTACAGGGAACAAAATTGCAGTGGATTCAGATCTTAAATTTGCTTCTGAACAGCCAAATGAGCATCAGTCATTATTGCCTCATACCTTAGCCTCTAAGTCTTCCATCTTGCTCTAGCTCGTTATTTCCTCTGTGATTTTTTTTTTTTTTTATGAAATAAATGATTTCTATAGAGCAATTTGAATCACAACAAATCTCAAGTTTGAGCATCTGCTGTGTCTTGGAGTCTTCAAACTACTCGGAAGGACAAGATGAGTAGGAAATGGAATAGACAACCCAAAACATCGGTTGTAGAAGGAGAATTAGATACAGAATTACAGTAAAGGGTACCTTCCATCCCCAACAGGTGCTGTATAATCTACAGGTTTAGTGCTTTCCCACAATAAGTGTCAGGGGCAAAAGACTGTTCAACTTCCTCCAGCAAACATCAGGGATTACAACAACCCCTGGCTGTCTTCAAGCAGGCACTGGACAGGCACCTAAAGTCGGTACCTGACCAGCCAGGCGTGGTTCGTACGTTGGACTGCGTGTGGCCAGCAGTAACAGCCTGGTTGATCAGGCTCTGATCCAACATGAGGCCTGGTCACAGACTGGGCCGCAGGGTTGTTGACCCCTGGAACTCTCCAGGTATACCCCTGATTATAATAGCAAAGAGTATTAATTTTATAAAAAGGCAAGTTTGATATTTAGCTAGAGGACAAAGAGAGTTTATCAAAATTTTAAAGATTGGAAATGTAGGACAGAAAATCTATGTTTAGATTCACACAGTGTGGACAAGAACATTTGTTTAGCATGAGGGTAAGCAAAGTTTATGAAATCAGAAGGATAGCCTGAATAAACTTACTAGCCAAGGCAAGAGAAGAAATGAAAAGTGGATATTTCAGATGCAAGAAATTGAGGATCACAGATGTGGAGGGCACAGAGGAGGGCAGAAAGTATACTTTTCTTGACAGAAGGAGTGTAGTGGTAGTAATAATGTATTACTACCACCACTGCTGCTATTATAGTTACTAGTAATTCTTTCTATACTAATACCACCAATTCTACCACAATTAACATTATACTACTGCTACTGCCTCATTATTACCATTACCACTGCTGCCTTAACTACAGGCACTCCTCGCTTGACGACCGAGTTCCATTCTTACGACTAGGTTGTTAAGTGGGTAATAAGAGAGGAGTATCATCATCAGAGTTATCAGCAGGGTTATCAGGAGCTGTAGAGGGCCTGGGTAATGGAGATGACTGCAAAGAAATGGAAGGATTTGTAAGGGTCCAGGGTGTAGCTTTCCAGAAGAATCCCATTAGTGTGGTATTTGTAATTTTCGTTTTTTTCTTCATAAATTTCATGGTAGCATCATAAAAGTTCATCCATTTGCTGTTCCACTTTATTGAACCATTCAACATTCATTCAGGTTATGCCCTCTTGTTCTAATATAGCCGCATTCACTTTCCAGAACACACCAACTAATTCCTTTACAGTGAACTTCTTTTGTACTTCCATTCTTTCGTCTTCCAAGTGCTGCTTTGCTTCCAACTGTTAAAATAATCTTCGTCAATCAGTTCTCCCTTGACATATTCCACCAGGCCACAGTGGCCCGTTGCCTGGTGGCAAAGCTCTCACATCACACACTGAGGGTCCAGGTGTAATTCCTGGCGAGGGTAGAAACATTGGGCGTATTTCCTTACACCGGTTGTCCATGCTCACCCATCAGTAAAAATGGGTACCTGGGTGTTAGTCGACTGGTGTGGGTCACATCCTGGGACAAAATTTACCTAATTTGCCCAAAATGCTCAGCATAACAAGGGGCTTTCTATATAGTAGTATGTCATTGGTGTCAGCTAGGCCTGTATACCTTGTACATGTACTTGTAGAAATAGATATTATTATTATATCTTTGACTTAACTAAATCAGCATGCCATGCTGCCATTTCCATGACCAAAGTTCTCATACAATGTACAATACCGACTGGTTGGAGAGCTGGTTATAAGTTCACACTGTTGTTAAACAGGTAGGTCGTTAAGTGAGGAGTGTCTGTACCACCTCTTCCTCTGCTGCTAAGTTCTTCAACCACCACTACTAGTACTTCTGGTAAAAACCTGGTATGTAATACCAACAAGTTGTGGTGAAATACACATGTCCAAACAATTATGACATTTTATTATGGAAACATTTTAGACCTGGGATCTTATTCTCCAGACATACATGTAGTAAACACAGGTTTATATAGGGAATGGCACATGTGACATCACCAAGTGAAGGCAGTGAATAGCTTTTAAATTTGTTTGATAAATATTTAAGAGCCTGCATAGCATGTGCCAGCAGACATAATGCAGTGCTCTGAACTGCTGGCTGAGCACTGCAAGTTTTTCTTGAATACAGTATACATGTATTGCATTTTTTTTTAAGGAAAATTTCTTCATACATGCATTTGCATTCCTGTATGATGTGCAGCAATTTTCACAAAACTCAATATTTGAAGTTATTTTTTTTATTCTGCCACTTATTTGCTGCCATTTAGACCAAACTGCCTAGGGCTTAAAAATCTATCCATAGCTTGATATCATAATGCCTCACGCACCTTCCCCACACTCACATCCTGCTCTTCTTTACTCCTAAACGATGTACCTCCCTGGCCAGTGCATGAAATTACCGCCTCCCTTTTTTCATTGACATTTAAAAGTTCCTCAAAATATTCCCGCCATCTACCCAATACCTCCAGCTCCCCATCTACTAACTCAACTCCCCTACTCTGTTTTTAACTGACAAATCCATTCGTTCCCTTAGCTTTCTTAACTTGTTTATCTCACTCCAAAAGAAATTCTTGTTTTCAGCAAAATTTCTTGACAGAGCCTCTCCCACTCTTTCATCTGCTCTCCTTTTGCACTCTCTCACCACTCTTTTACCTTTCTTTTACTCTCCATATACTCTGCTCTTCTATTAACACTTCTGTTTTGTAAAAACCTCCCTAAGCTACCTTTTTCTCTTTTATCACACCCTTTACTTCTTCATTCCACCACTCCTCCTCTTTCCTCCTGCACCCACCCTCCTATAGCCACAAACTTCTGCCCCACATTCTAATACTGCATTTTTAAAACTATCCCTACTTGTATACTTATTTATCCTCTTTTTCATAAAATATGTATTACTTATTACCAAACCTCTTTCTACACATAGCTCAATTAATGGTTCCCCATTTACATTTACCCCTGGCACTCCAAATTTACCTACTACTCCCTCCACAACATTTTTACCCACTTTAGCATTAAGATCCCCAACCACAAGTACTCTTCACTTGGTTCAAAACTCCCCACACACTCACTCAACATTTCCCAAAAACCCCTCTCCTCTACACTTCTCTCTTCTCCAGGTGCATAAACACTTACTATAACCCATTTTCACATCCAACCTTTATTTTATTCCACATAATCCTTGAATTTATACATTTATAATCCCTTTACCTGCCATAACTGATTATTCAACATTATTGCCACTCCTTCTTTAGCTCTACTCTATTTGAAACTCCTGACCCCAATCCCATTTATATATATATATATATATATATATATATATATATATATATATATATATATATATATATATATATATATAAAAAATAATATATGACTTACAGAACAAATAAGGCAAATGCTGAGAATGCTAGAAAGATGACAAGATAATAATGAGGACTATCAAAATAGGGAACTCTTTTATAAAAGGTGACTGCAACCTAATTTTCACCAATGTTTTTAGTGGTAATAAGATTTCTTTTTTTTTTTGTATCGTATACTGTGGTGAGTACATCAATTATATGAAGTAAAAGTAAAATATGAATGACTAATATTTCTTTCTATTGATTAACAGTTCTCAGTATGGTCTGATAAAGACCCATTGTGACTTTTGTAATACAGGTCGGCCATTACTAATCCAGCAATCAGTAATCCAGAACTAATTTGTCTAGCATAATTTCAAATTTCTG
>WNWK01053137.1:0-11963 GCA_009830355.1 Cherax destructor
CCCTGGACACTGTTACAACACCCTAGGCTCTGTTACAACACCATAGGCTCTGTTACAACACCCTAGGCTCTGTTACAACACTCTAGGCTCTGTTACAACACCCTAGGATGTGTAACAACACCCTAGGCTCTGTTACAACACCCTGGACACTGTTACAACACCCTGGACACTGTTACAACACCCTGGACACTGTTACAACACCCTGGACACTGTTACAACACCCTGGACACTGTTACAACACCCTGGACACTGTTACAACACCCTAGGCTCTGTTACAACACCCTAAGCTCTGTTACAACACCCTGGACACTGTTGCAACACCCTGGACACTGTTGCAACACCCTGGACACTGCTACAACACCCTAGGCTTTGTTACAACACCCTGGACACTGTTGCAACACCCTGGACACTGTTACAACACCGTAGGCTCTGTTACAACACCCTGGACACTGTTACAACACCTTGGACACTGCTACAACACCCTAGGCTTTGTTACAACACCCTGGACACTGTTACAACACCCTGGACACTGTTACAACACCATGGACACTGTTACAACACCCTGGACACTGTTACAACACCCTGGACACTGTTACAACACCATGGACACTGTTACAACACCCTGGACACTGTTACAACACCCTAGGCTCTGTTACAACACCTAAGCCAAATATTTTGAGCATCTTAAAAGATTCTTCAAAATTTCATCCATTAAAAAAATAAAATTCATTTGATTAATAATGTAAATGAAAATACAAGTTAATAATTTAAATTTTGTGTGTAAATTAAACAATAAATAATTGAGTTGCAGGAAGTGTGTGTGCAGAGCATGAATGGAAGGTTGCAGAGCACGAAGGGAAGGTTGCAGAGCATGAAGGGAAGGTTGCAGAGCATGAAGGGAAGGTTGCAGAGCATGAAGGGAAGGTTGCAGAGCATGAAGGGAAGGTTGCAGAGCACTAGTAAGGTGATGAGTGTTGTTCAGGGTACAAACTCTTGTATGTGTTTGGTGTGTCAAAAAGAAGTAAAGTGTAAGTCTGCCCTGGTGCAGCACATGAGAGTACACACTGGAGAGAAACCTTACAAGTGTTCAGGGTGCCTCAAACACTTTAAACTTAAATCAACACTTGTTCAACACATGAAAGTTCACACTGGAGAGAAACCTTACAAGTGCTCCGTCTGCTTAAAGAAATTCTCAAATAAATCGGATCTGGTAAAACACACCAGAGTACACACAGGAGAGAAAAAACACCGGTGTTCTGAGTGCTTCAAGTGTTTTTCACGCAATTCATCGCTGGTACAACATATGAGACTACACACTGGTGAAAAACCCTATAAGTGTTCTGAGTGCATCAAAGAGTTTTCCAATAAATCATCTCTGTTAAAACACACACGTGTACACACGGGAGAGAAGCGATACCAGTGTTCACTGTGTCTAAACAGCTTCTCTAATAAACACACACTGGTGCAACACATGAGAGTTCACACCGGTGAGAAGCCATACCAGTGTACAGTGTGTCAGAAACACTTCTCAGTTAAGTCAGACGTTGCAAAACACATGCGACTTCATACTGGTGAGAAGCCATATCACTGTTCCGATTGTTCCAAGAAGTTCACAACTAAATCGGACCTAATAAAACACCAGAGAGTTCACACAGGAGAAAAACCATACAAATGTTCAACATGTCTGAAAGAGTTTTCAAACCAGTCAAATTTATTAAAACATATGAGAACTCATACAGGAGAAAAGCCATACCAGTGTTTAGTATGTCTGCATCAGTTTTCCAGTAAGTCACATCTAGTAAGACATGCCAGGGTTCATACACCAGAGAAGCCATTGCAGTGTTTACAGAGTCAAAGATTCTTCACAAGTAACTGTGCCATCGTACAGCACATGCAGGTCCGTGCAGCAGAGAGATAATATCAGTGTTCCATGTGTTCCAAGGACTTTTTACGTAGATCGACTCTAGTTCAACATACAAGAGTTCACAAGAAGAAACCATGAACATTGTTCTCATGAACTACTGCATCTGGATGGGCACACTGCCCCAGGATGGGCACACTGCCCCAGGATGGGCACACTGCCCCAGGATGGGCACACTGCCCAGTCTAGCAGATTTCAACAAACAACAGACCAATTAATTTGATTATTGTTACCATTTATGAAAATAATAGATGGATTCAAAAGTGCTTCTAGTATGTATAGACTGGCTCTTTCTAAGACCTCTCAACTCTCACAATTCTTGTCATAACTCTCATAGCTTATCATTAATTTTTCAAAGTGTGTGCATACATTATTTACACTTAGAAGTGACTGGTTTTCAAGTGCTTTCTAAGTCAAGAACTACACTGCTTCACATCTCAACTATTCACTCTCCTCACGAGGGAGTTAAAGCTCTCTCATTGGTTACTTTGTGATGACAAGAAGATCAGGTGTTCTAATTGGTTCTGGAAACTTGTGGACCTCATTATGTTAAAAGTTAGCAAGAAAGCACGAAACTCATAGGGGTCATAGAGCACTTGGGGAAGTTAATGAGATTTAACCCTTTAACTGCCAAAGCTGGGCTGTGGTTCATACATTTGAATGCATGCAGCCAGCAATAACAGCTTGGTTTATCAAGCTTTGATCCTCCAGGAGGCCTGGTCTGGGACCGGGCCGCAGAATCCTGAAGATTTATGCATTACTGCTAGTACTCCAGATGTAGATCAATGCACTATTTTTCCTGCATTCAAATTTGGCACCAGAGGCCTGATAGGCCTAGGCAGTGTAGAATGGATCTTAGTGCAAACAGTGTGGCAAACTCCAGGGATTCACTAATACCATGTCATGTTAACACTCCTTTTAGAAGGAAAGTGATGTTGACCTCGAGTTTAGTAGCTGTGAGATGGATGTAGCCACAAGTGATCAAGGAACTATTGACAAAATCAGTGATGACCCATGTGCACCATGTGTGTGCACATGGGTCTATTTTGAGGCCACTGGTAGTATCATCCTGCCAGAATGTCCTATTACTGATGAATTCCCTCAGTTACTAGAGAGAGATGATTCTGTAATGTGTAACACATGTTCAGCTAGTTGGCTGTATCTGCCTCGGTCTTTGTCTCTCTGCCTCTTTCTATTTCAGAGAGAGCCACTCATGAACCTGATTGTCAGCTAGACGAACAGGTATTACAGATGTATCAGAATCATCACAGCTGCACAAGTGGGAAGACACAACTGTGGCTGAAATGTGTATATTCCTTGCCAAAGTCATGCTTATGTCTGATACAGGAAGGCCCTGCTTTATGACGCTTCACTAATACGGACATTTCAAATTACAGTGGACCCCCAGTGACACTGAACAAAGGGTGATACTGAACCAAGGGTGACACTGAACAAAGGGAGACACTGAACCAAGGGTGACACTGAAAAAAGAGTGATACTGAACCAGAAGTGACCTTTAACCAAGGGTGACACTGAACAACAGAGGTATTCATTCCAGAATGCTGTTCAAGTGCCGTTACCGAACGAATTTATTAACATAAGGAATAATGTAAATTAGATTAGTCCTTTTGGACCCCCAAACATACACTTACAAAAGCACTTGCAAAAATATACTTACATAATTGTTAGTGTTTGGAGCAGGCCGTTAACGGGGTCCACTATATACTGTACCCAAAAATTTGTTTATATGGCTCCTGATTCACTATTACAGAGTCCGCGGGGCACTCTCATTCAGTTCGTTAACATCCTCCCTGAGCACTAGTGCAACGGACAAGTGAAGTAGTAGCAGCAGCAACACACACAGCAAGAGGCATTCTTGAGCTTCCCCAGTGCTCGGGCTTAATGCCCAAAGCTGGGGTGTGACTCCAAAAGGATCCTGTAGTGCTTGCTGCCTTTGCACCTCCTGACATCATCTGCTGCTATGCAGCTGCCACACCCTTCAAGCCCAGTGTGGGTGGGGTTTGTGGCAGCCCAAGGTGCCTAGTTTCTCCCTCCGAGCCCTATGGGGCGGGAATGGGGCTAGGCCTGGGGACAGCTGGTCCCAGAAGACGAGGAGGTGCTTGTACCTCCTCCCATGGCAGACATTGGTCTGGGACACTCCCTCTACAGGGAGCCAAGGCTGGACCACCTTTTGGAATTACAGTGAACCCCCGGATTACGCACTGCTCCAAACTCGAACAATTATGTAAGTATTTTTGTAAGTGTATTTTTGGGGGTCTGAAAGGACTAATCTAATTTACATTATTCCTTATGGGAACAAATTCGTTTGGTAACGGCACTTGAACAGCATTCTGGAACGAAATAATGATGTAATCTGAGGGTCCATTGTATTATAATGGGGGAGCGCTAAACCTGTAGGGATTATACAGTGCCTGTGGGGGAAAAGAAAGGTATTCAGACTCAGTTCAGGGAACTGGAGCACAGATCCAATTCCCTAGATCAAGAGCCCCTCACAAGCATCAAGGAACCTTGAGGGGTCACCTCTTGCAAAATGCCCAGGCCGGGTGATTAGTATACCGATGAATCTACAACAGAACAACTCCCTGAGCTCCACATCTCTCTTGATTATGTCTGGAAACTTTCCAAAATTTTCATGTTTTAAAGTTATTGCTTATTTTGTGTAAACTCTTTTTGTGTCACAATGACATTTAAGGGTAAAATTTGTAAAATTGTAGTTGTGATAACAAAAGGAGTCGTAAGGTTCTTACTTTAAGTACAAAGTTAAAAAATAATTAAACTCAAGTGAACAAGGTATGTTTATGGCTGAGAGAGTACTGAGATAGTACTGATAATTGTACCTAAATAAACTTACATTCTGTGTTGGCGTGTAGGTACATTAAAAGTAGGAGTAGCTGTGCCAGGTGAGGAAGTAGCCAAGAGTCTCACCAGAGTTGAAGATGTAGTAGCATAATAATAACTGAGGTGCTTTCAATGTTGTATATTACGTTATTATAGATATTTTCAGTAATCCATCTATTACATTCTTTTCAAAATTATATAAGAAACAAGCTACATATATACCTGGAGAGGGTTCCGGGGGTCAATGCCTCCGCGGCCCGGTCTGTGACCGGTCCTCATGGTGCATCAGGGCCTGATCAACCAGGCTGTTACTGTTGGCCCCATGTAATCCAACATACGAACCACAGCCCGGATGTTGCATCATCTGCCGAGTCTTTTGCTTACATAGGGAGTGATTTTAGTGTGCAAGTTTGGTACTAATCCCTCTAGGATTTTCCAGGTGTATATAATCATGTATGTATCTCTCCTGCCTGTGTTCTAGGGAGTACAGGTTGAGGAACTTCAAGCATTCCCAGTAACTGAGGTGTTTTATCGCAGTTATGTGTGTCGTGAAGGTTCTCTGTACATTTTCTAGGTCAGCAATTTCACCTGCCTTGAAAGGTGCTATTAGTGTGCAGCAATATTCCAGCCTAGATAGAACAAGCGACTTGAAGAGTATCATCAAAGGCTTGGGATCCCTGGTTTTGAAGGTTCTTATTATCCATCCTGTCATTTTTCTAGCAGATGCGATTGATACAATGTTGTGGTCTTTGAAGATGAGATCTTCTGACATGATCACTCCAAGGTCTTTTACATTAGTTTTTCGCTCTACAGTGGTACCTCGAGTTACAAGCTTAATTCGCTCCAGACGGCTATTCAAGTGCCGATACCAAAGGAATTTTTTCCCATAAGAAATAATGAAAATTAGATTAATCCATTTCAGACCCCCAAAAATACACTTACAAAAGCACCTACAAAAATACATAATTGTTCGAGTTGGGAGCTGCTCGTAAGTAGAGGTACCACTGTATTGAGTGATTGGAATTTGTTTTATACTCCGATGTAGTTTTAATTTCCTCACGTTTTCCATATCGGAGTAATTGAAATTTCTCATCATTGAACTTCATATTGTTTTCTGCGGCCCATTTAAAGATTTGGTTGATGTCCGCCTGGAGTCTTGCAGTGTCTTCAATGGAGGACACTGTCATACAAATTCGGGTGTCATCTGCAAAGGAAGACACGGTGCTGTGGCTTATATCCCTGTCTATGTCAGATATGAGGATGAGGAACAAGATGGGAACGAGTACTGTGCCTTGTGGGACAGAGCTTTTCACCGTAGCCACCTCAGACTTTACTCTATTTACTACTACTCTTTGTGTTCTATTTGTTAGGAAATTATAGATCCATCTACCAACTTTTCCTGTTATTCCTTTAACATGCATTTTGTGTGCTATTACACAATGGTCACACTTGTCAAAGGCTTTTGCAAAGTCTGTGTATATTACATCTGCATTCTGTTTGTCTTCTAGAGCATCCAGGATCTTGTCATAGTGGTCCAATAGTTGGGACAGACAGAAGCGACCTGCTCTAAACCCATGCTGCCCTGGGTTGTGTAACTGATGGGTATCTAGATGGGTGATGATCTTGCTTCTTAGAACCCTTTCAAAGATTTTTATGATATCGGATGTTAGTGCTATCGATCTGTAGTTCTTTGCTATTGCTTTACTGCCCCCTTTGTGGAAAGGGGCTATGTTGTTTTTAGCAGCTGTGGGACAACCCCTGTGTCTATGCTCCTTCTCCACAGGATGTTAAAAGCACATGATAGGGGCTTCTTGCAGTTCTTGATGAACATGGAGTTCCACGAGTCTGGGCCTGGGGCAGAGTGCATGGGCATGTCATTTATTGTCTTTTCAGTCATTTGGCATCAAGATAATATCAGATAGGTTTGTGTCTACCAAATTCTGTCTCATAAAAAAATAATTTAGGTCTTTGACTCTCAGTCTGGTTAACAGCTCGCTAAAAACTGAGTCATATTGGGACTTGAGTACACAATACACACACAACCCGCACATATAAAAGGGAGGAGCTTACGACGACGTTTCGGCCCGACTTGGACCATTTATAAAGTCACACTAACACACAGAGATGGAGGAAGGGGTATTTATAGGCAGGCAGACAGGGGAGAGACTTGAGTAGCTCCCTCATTTCCTTGCTGTCATCTGTGTAGGACCCATCTCGTTTAAGTAGGGGCCCAATATTGTATGTTGTTCTCGACTTTGATTTGGAATAAATAAAGAAATTCTTCGGGTTTCTTTCAATTTCATTTATGGCTTTTAGTTCTTCCCGCGTTTCTTGACATTAGCTTTAGTTCGATGTTTGCTATTTCTCTAACATAATACACACAACCATAGTAGAACAAATAGACATAATTATGAGGTGTGGTAGCTGAGAGGCTCGTAGTAGTGTGTGGCAAGAATGACACAAGACATTGTCTCTAGACCACCAACACCACATAAACTGTGTGTCACTGGGAGTAATTGATGTAAAAACATTCCCTTCATATCTCTTCACTCATATGTAGTGTTACTCTCAAGTGTGTTGCTGTGAACCTGGGTGTGTTGCTGTGAACCTGGGTGTGTTGCTGTGAACCTGGGTGTGTTGCTGTGAACCTGGGTGTGTTGTTATGAACCTTGGTGTGTTGTTATGAACCTGGGTGTGTTGCTATGAACCTGGGTGTGTTGCTGGGAAACTGGGTGTGTTGCTGTGAACCTGGGTGTGTTGCTATGAACCTGGATGTGTTGCTGGGAAACTGGGTGTGTTGCTGTGAACCTGGGTGTGTTGCTGTGAACCTGGGTGTGTTGCTGTGAACCTGGGTGTGTTGCCGTGAACCTGGATGTGTTTCCGTGAACCTGGGTGTGTTGCTATGAACCTGGGTGTGTTGCTGTGAACCTGGGTGTGTTGCTGTGAACCTGGGTGTGTTGCTGTGAACCTGGGTGTGTTGCTGTGAACTTGGATGTGTTGCCGTGAACCTGGTTGTGTTGCTGTGAACCTGAGTGTGTTACTGTGAACCTGGGTGTGTTGCTATGAACCTGAGTGTGTTACTGTGAACCTGGGTGTGTTGCTGTGAACCTGAGTGTGTTACTTTGAACCTGGGTGTGTTGCTGTGAACCTGGGTGTGTTACTGTGAACCTGGGTGTGTTGCTGTGAACCTGAGTGTGTTACTGTGAACCTGGGTGTGTTGCTATGAACCTGAGTGTGTTACTGTGAACCTGGGTGTGTTGCTATGAACCTGAGTGTGAATCACAGGATGAAGATGTGTCATAAGTCGCTTTGTCTGACGTTTTTGGTTATCCTGGAGGATAATCTACACATATGCTGCTATGTATGATAATCTACACATATACTGCTATGTATGATAATCTACACATATACTGCTATGTATGATAATTTATGAAACTGTATTTATGTATATGTACTTGTACCTGAATAACCTTAACTAATTTTCTGACTTCTTACAACAGCTTATAGTGAGTATACCTGGAGGGGGTTTCGGGGGTCAACGCTCTTGTGGCCCGGTCTGTGACCAGGCCTCGTGGGGCATCAGGGCCTGATCAACCAGGCTGTTACTGCTGGCCGCAAGTAAACCAATGTACAAACGACAGCCCGGCTGGTGAGGTACTGGACAGGCACCTAAGGTCAGTACCTGACCAGCCAGGCTGTGGTTCCTACATTGGTTTATGTGCAGCCAGCAGTAATAGCCTGGTTGATCAGGCCCTGATTCACCATGAGGCCTGGTCATGGATCGAGCCACGAGGGCGTTGACCCTTGAAATACCCTCCAGGTATACTCTATAAGCTAAGGCAAAAATTACTTTAAGGTAAGCAATGAGTGTACTATATATGCTTTTTAATTTTTTTGGGTTTTTTTTAGGCCTAGTTATGTTGCTCACTTATAATAATAATAATAATAATAATAATATCTTTATTTCTACAAGTCTATGTACAAGGTATACAGAGCATAGATGACATCAGTGACATACTACTATATAGAAAGCCCCTTGTTATGCTGAGCATTTCCCGCAAATTAGGTCAGTTTTGTCCCAGGATGCGACCTACACCAGTCCACTAACACCCAGGTACCTACTTTACTGCTGAGTGAACATAGACAGCAGGTGTGTCATGGACACGTCCTAATGTTATCCAGCCATACCGGAGATTCGAACTCCGGACCTCAGTGTGTGAGCCGAGTGCTCTAGCGATCGAGCTATGGGACACCCATATATATATGATACAGTATTGTAAACATGTTAGCAGGCATTTATATGCACTTAAAAGTAAAAAAGGGCGATTCATTTTATGGAGGAAGCCCGGAACCTAACCTGCTGTATAAGTGAGGCCCTCCTGTACAGCAGTAGCCTGGAACCTAACCTGCTGTATAAGTGAGGCCCTCCTGTACAACAGTAGCCTGGAACCTAACCTGCTGTATAAGTGAGGCCCTCCTGTACAGGAGTAGCCTGGAACCTAACCTGCTGTATAAGTGAGGCCCTCCTGTACAACAGTAGCCCAGAACCTAACCTCCTGTATAAGTGAGGCCCTCCTGTACAGCAGTAGCCTGGAACCTAACCTGCTGTATAAGTGAGGCCCTCCTGTACAACAGTAGCCTGGAACCTAACCTGCTGTATAAGTGAGGCCCTCCTGTACAACAGTATCTTGGAACCTAACCTGCTGTATAAGTGAGGCCCTCCTGTACAACAGTATCCCGGAACCTAACCTGCTGTATAAGTGAGGCCCTCCTGTACAACAGTAGCCCGGAACCTAACCTCCTGTATAAGTGAGGCCCTCCTGTACAGCAGTAGCCTGGAACCTAACCTGCTGTATAAGTGAGGCCCTCCTGTACAACAGTAGCCCGGAACCTAACCTGCTGTATAAGTGAGGCCCTCCTGTACAACAGTAGCCTGGAACCTAACCTGCTGTATAAGTGAGGCCCTCCTGTACAGCAGTAGCCTGGAACCTAACCTGCTGTATAAGTGAGGCCCTCCTGTACAGCAGTAGCCTGGAACCTAACCTGCTGTATAAGTGAGGCCCTCCTGTACAGCAGTAGCCTGGAACCTAACCTGCTGTATAAGTGAGGCCCTCCTGTACAGCAGTAGCCTGGAACCTAACCTGCTGTATAAGTGAGGCCCTCCTGTACAGCAGTAGCCCGGAACCTAACCTGCTGTATAAGTGAGGCCCTCCTGTACAACAGTAGCCCTGAACCTAACCTGCTGTATAAGTGAGGCCCTCCTGTACAGCAGTAGCCTGGAACCTAACCTGCTGTATAAGTGAGGCCCTCCTGTACAGCAGTAGCCTGGAACCTAACCTGCTGTATAAGTGAGGCCCTCATGTACAGCAGTAGCCTGGAACCTAACCTGCTGTATAAGCGGGCCCTCCTGTACAGCAGTAGCCCGGAACCTAACCTGCTGTATAAGTGAGGCCCTCCTGTACAGCAGTAGGCTGGAACCTAACCTGCTGTATAAGTCAGACCCTCCTGTACAGCAGTAGCCTGGAACCTAACCTGCTGTATAAGCGGGCCCTCCTGTACTGCAGTGGCCTGGAACCTAACCTGCTGTATAAGTGAGGCCCTCCTGTACAGCAGGAGCCTGGAACCTAACCTGCTGTATAAGCGGGCCCTCCTGTACAGCAGTAGCCTGGAACCTAACCTGCTGTATAAGTGAGGCCCTCCTGTACAGCAGTAGCCTGGAACCTAACCTGCTGTATAAGCGGGCCCTCCTGTACAGCAGTAGCCTGGAACCTAACCTGCTGTATAAGTGAGTCCTTCCTGTACAGCAGCAGCCTGGAACCTAACCTGCTGTATAAGCGGGCCCTCCTGTATCTACAAACTTAGTACAGAACCTTAACTTTTTTGGGTTATCCTGGGTAATATACACTGTGTATGATAAATGTACTTACGTATATATGTGCCTCAATAAAGTTAGTCCTTGATTGTGTTCAAGGGACACCTGTCTGTCAAGCAGTGTACGTACATGTACCAAGCAAACGTAACTGCTTTGGTGTAAAACTTTTTGTGGCTGAAATGTATATATTCCTTACCAGTCATGGTTATTGGTGTGGAAAAAGTGACAATAGAAAATATATGCTAAGGTTCACTGGGGTAGTTAACCATCTCTTTCTGACACTGTGCTTGAAGGAGTTTCACATATGTACTCCACTCCTCAAGGGAGGTTCCTTGATGCTGGTGAGGGGCTCTTGATCTAGGGAATTGGATCTGTGCTCCAGTTCCCTGAATTAAGCCTGAATACCTTCCATGCCCCCTTCCACAGGCTCTGTATAATCCTACATGTTTAGCGCTCCCCCATGATTATAATTCATATACTCCAGCACTTCTAAAAACATTGATGGGATATATAAATAATTTGTATATATCTCTAGACAGTAGTATGTGACCTAGGAAGTGGTCAGTGTGTGTGTTTGATTTATTACTATTTCCATAGCTAATATTACACAAAGTCACATTGTACGATTGTATGTGGAAGTACAATAGATCCACAGCAAGAATTTAGGGGGAGATGGTTGTGAATTGTAACTGGTGTGTTGTCAACAGCATGAACTGTGACAGTGCATATGTCATTGTTATAATCAAATAAAGCGCTAAACCAACAAGGGTCATGCAGCACTGCGGGGCAGAAAATAGTGCTGGTGCTATAAACAGCTAGGTGGAGAGGGAATCAGAGGTGAGGAGAGAAAAGGGCTGGAAGGGACTCTAAGGGCTATGTGTCAAATTTTGTATACTAAAGCAGTTGACAAAGTCAAAAAATTATGGTAAGTCAAAGGCAGGACCATCTGCAAGAAGGGAAGATAAGGTAAGAGCGGTATGGCGCCAGCGGAGGTAAATCCTGTGAGCTCCCTGGTAAACCAGACCTCTTTAAGGGGGGCTCCTTGTCACAGTAAAGAGGCTATCCGTCTGAGGAATTGGACCTCTTGGTCTTTTTCCTCAGACCGAACCTAATTACCCCCCAATCCCCCCTCCCCTTTCCCATCTTCCCCATCCTCCCTTTTCCCTTTCCTCCTCCTCATCCCTCCCTTATTTCCTTCCTATTTTTACCCTGGGAGCTTCTCTCCACAGGCATTCTAGTTCCTAGGTAGGAGGAAGGGTACTGTGGTCCAATCCCATTGCGTTTAGGTTCTTGGCGGTGGTGTAGTTTGCC
>WNWK01053138.1:0-11963 GCA_009830355.1 Cherax destructor
ATACAATACCGTCAAGATAAAAATTAGACAATGTCTTCATCTGCTGCGCGTCCCTCACCTGTCGCCAGTATATAAACGCCAGTCTTCAAGTCTGGGCTTCAGACTCTTCACGACTACGGTGCTCTTCACACCAACTCCAAGGCTGAGCGACTGATTACCTCATCTTTTGTATATAGTTCTACTGTCTTCCAATTATCTCCTTGAGTTTATATTAATAGAGCCACTGGAGGGCGAAACGTCTACAGTAAAGATACCCAGATATTGCACATGAGTCTAATTCTTCATCTTGATTATAGTGTGTAAGTTCCCTTCTCATAAGATTTTCTCACAGCCTCTGCAAGGTATAATGTCGACCTTGTAGTGGTGTCTCCTGGTTTAGCTGCCTTTTAAAGGCTCTGTTTGCGACTCTAATGTTGATTTTGGGAAAGATTTTGGCTTGGTTACTTTTTGTTTGGTCAACTGGGAGTTCTGTCTATTTTGTTATCGGCGGGTTTCCCTTTGCTGTTACATGGGCTTTTTTCTGCTTATCTTTCACAGTGGGAGATGAGGTGTCACAGATGCAGCATCTCCATGATGACTGTAAATGGAGTCGTATTCCTTCCTGACGAACTTGAGGGACAGAGAGCTGCTATGAGCGAGCGCTCACGAACCCTGTCATGATCCCTTGTTTAGTTCTGTTGTCATGGTGGTACAATGAAGCGTACAAGATCGCTTTTATTGGCGGGGTTCGAGTAACCATGAGATCAAGTTTATCCACGTTTTTAATTATTACGTCCTTAAAAGATATCCGTCCGCCATGTTCCATCTCAACCAAGTTTCCCATGAACTCAAATTAAGTTGTAATAAACAGCTGTTGATGAATAAACAGAAGGTTGGACAAGGGGCTCGAACCAGGGACCGTAAATTGAGAGTCCGACGTTCTACCGTCATGAGGACGTCCTGTCCTTACGGAAAGTTAGAAGTTCCAAAAAGTAGAAGGTGGACACCTCCTGTGTTAACGTGTAGTTCGGTGATTGAAAAATTCCTGTGTGTTTATGATGACTTAGCAGTTCCTCGAGGCGGCAGGGCACTACGTGAGATCCTCTTCTTTTTTTTTTGTTTTTTTTTTGTTTTGATAGGTGAGAAAATCCTTTTTTTTTAGATAAAGTGTCGTAGAAAAGACAGATGTTTGTCCTCTTTGTTCCATTCCACTATGATGTCTTCACTTTGTTTAAACCTTGGCCAGCACCCTCTTCTAGTTTCCCACTAACTAAGCTTATGATGGTCATTCCCAAACAGAATTTCCTCATATTCCCTCATTTCGTTCGCTAGTGCCTCTTCCTCTCCTGTTTCCTTCCTCTATCTTTCTCGTCTTCTTTTTTCCTTCTTTGTCCATAGGTCTTTGTGAAGGTCTAAAAAAATCCTTGTATGGAGACCTGTGTGGCTTAGTGTTATAAAACTATATCAGGTCTCTCTCTCTCTCTCTCTCTCTCTCTCTCTTTCTCTCTCTCTCTCTCTCACTCTCTCACTCTCTCTCTCTCTCTCTCTCACTCTCTCTAGAATATTAATTACCCTTTGTCGGGCAAGTAACATTATAGTGTTACTTGTTTTGACCAAACTAGAGCCTTTCCAGGGCTCCTGAGAGTGTTGAGATTGTCTCCGTTCAACAAGGGAACTCCTATACGTCCAAAAGTAAACAATCAAAACACCCGGGTTCCTTCCCCACTGGAGTGAGTTAAGGCGTGAAGAGGTGTCGTCATACGAGAGGCCGGTGCACAATCGCTCGTTCGTAGTAATAATAACTGTAGACTCACATTCAAACTATGATAGTTACGGTGAAAATCGCAGGAGTTAAAAAAACGTGTGTAACTGTAACGTGCTAGAAGGACATCAGAATAACTCCAGTGTAGTTTCTTGAAGAAGAATAGGGAGATGGAGGAGAATTGGGAGATGAAGAAGAATAGGACGGAGGTGTGGACCAACTTGAACTTGTCTTCACATCTCCTTTAAACATTTCCATCAGTCATGATACTCTAGTTGTTCTTAAAGCAATATGTGAGGTAATCCTCCTCATCTTCTTCTTCTTCTTCCTTCTCCTCCTCTTCCTATTTATTTTCTATTTTCGGTTCAACTCCAGTTACAACATATTCTAATTTTTAAAAAAATGGGAAAAAATAATAATAACGTTGCCCTTTACTACTACTACTACCATTACTACTACTACTATTACTATTATTACTACTACTACTACTACGCTCCTTCTACTATTACTACTGCTGCTGCACTGCATCTACTAATACTATTACTACTATCACTATCCTCACTACAACTATAACCATTACACCAATTACTACCACCACTTCAATAACAATACCCACCAATTCAAGAGGTATTACCACCACAACTACCACCACTGTTGCAGTTACTACCACTACTACAGTACCCACAACTACCACCACTACAACGACTACTACCACCATTACAGCAACTATTACCATCACTACAACAACAACTACTACCACCACTACTAGGCTGATAGCAAGATCTTGCAAGACGTGGTCGCTTCCCTGCAACAATGGGTGAATCAATGGACCTTAGCTCTGTTCTTATCAGTAGGAACATACAACTGATAACATTGAGAACTCTGATAGTATGTTAGTTGCCCCCTGAGAACGCCAGAGTAAGGGGTCTAAAGCCCCCCCCCCTCCACCCCACATGCTCATGTTTCTGTTTGCCTCCCATATATACACCGCCCACACTAGCCCAAACCCATCTAAATCCACCTACACTAACAGAACGAACCTACTCCAGCTCAAAACAACCCACATCCACCCATACCAGCCCATATTTGCCCACAAAAACCTGCACCCACTCATATACACATTTATCCACCTTGAACGCCTTTCTTTCTCGTACCCATTTTGTTCCTTTTAGCCTATCTTCTTAACCCCCCTCACCCACACCCACACATACACACACAGTGAAGAGGCGGGGCCAGGAGCTGTGAATCGACTCCTGCAACCACAATTAGGTAAGTACACACACGCGAGAAAGCTCACGGAGCAGGGAGAGTGGACCTAGTAGCGACCAGCGAAGAGGCAGGGCCAGGAACTGTAACTCGACCCCTGCAACCACCCACACACACACAGAAGAAGCACAGGTGTCCTGAATGGAACAAAACCTAACTAAACAATTTTTAAGGCTAGTGCCCCAGTTTTATTCCGAGAGGTCCACTATGCATGTGAGATATTCCAGTACACATCTCTAGTTATCACATATAAACCACTGCCTGCTATTGGTGGAAGATAAAAGGAAACTGGTATAATATATAATAATTCTCGAAGTTTCTACAAAAGATTAGTTGTTAAATAAACTTAAATCCACAATGCTTCAGGTGTACTGTACATGTATTAGGACCAGTAAGTTACCCTCCCCTGGAGTATTTACACAAGGTGTTACCCTTCCACTAGAGTATTTACACATGGAAGTTACCCTTCACACTAGGTTTTACACAAGGTAAGTTACCCTTCACACTAGAGTTTTTTACACAAGGAAGTTACCCTTCACACAAAGAGTATTTACACAAGGTAAGTTACCCTTCACACTAGAGTTTTTTACACATGGTAAGTTACCCTTCACACTAAAAATATTTACACAAGGTAAGTTACCCTTCACACTAGAGTATTTACACAAGGAAAATTACCCTTCACACTAGAGTATTTACACAAGGAAAATTTACCCTTCCACTAGAGTATTTACACAAGGTGTTACCCTTCACCTAGAGTAGTTACACATGGTAAGTTACCCTTCACATTTAGATATTTACACAAGGTAAGTTACCCTTCACACTGGTTTCCCCCGGGTAAGTTACCCTTCACACTAAAAGAAACACATGGTAAGTTACCTACACTAGGAACACAAGGTAAGTTACCCTTCACACTAGGTATTTACACAAGGTAAGTCACCCTTCAACTAGAGTAGTTACAAAATGGTAAGTTACCCTTCACCCCTAGAGTTTTTTAACAAAGGGTAAGTTACCCCACCTAAAAGTATTTACACATGCCGCCCACATCCACAGAAACTTGGTACCGTGAGACTAACTTCAGTGTGATTGTGTTGTTATGTTGGTCCGTGCTGAAAATATGTCCCAAGACAGGACTCCGTGTGGATTCAAGTTGGCAAATTTAGAACTAATAAGGTTAGTGAAGTGCTGGTTTTGGCAAGAGAATATTAGAAAAATGGGACGAACCCCAGGTAGCGCCATTGGGGCGAGAACGGTGGGAAGGTTTAAATATGACTGAACTAGTATGAGTCGGTGTAATTGGGTGAGGAGTTGGACGTGCCAAGAAGGGGGCCAGAGGCCGTGCTCCATTGTTGTTATCTTAGCATCGTCGAAGCTTCACATGTTCCTGATCAACAGTGACATTCCTTCACCTTCCGTTTCATTCTTCCTTCTTCAGTCTATGGTTCCCTTCCGGGGTTCCCTTATTTGCTATAATTCCTCTTAAAAAATTTTTGACACCAAATCCTGAGGGTTGTTCACCATGTCACAAAGGCTTGCCAAGCATCCGTCCAGAACAAAAAGGTAATGAATCTCCCATTGTTTACTTGTAAAAACCAGCAGCCACCACGACACTGCGGGGGTTAACTTTGTTATTTGGCTGTAAAGGCCATGGACTCGGGGGGTCGTTGAAGCTCCATGTTACCTGTTTATCCTCAGTCACGAATACTTTGCTCCCGTAACAGGGACTGGTAGCCGGTAGTTAACATACACTGGGGCCCCCTTCACCACCCCGGTGTAGAAAAAAGCAAAACCCCCAGCTTCAGATATTAAAAAAAAGAATAACATAGATGCTAAAAATTTTTGACATTTTTAATCAATGGAATGAACAAGCGTAAATTCTAAATAGTTTACTATATAAAAAACCCTTAAAATCTTCAAATTGTTTTTGGGCCCCCCAAAAATATATAAAAAAAAACATCCTTTACAGAAAAAGGGAAGGAGAGACTATGCTAATTATGGCCACGTCTCCTCTTTTTACCTCTAAATTCCCCCCTAATATTAGCCGCGTCTTTATTTTTTTCCGCAGCGTTAATGGTGCTATTTTTTTTTTTAATCTAAAACCATAACACACTTGCTTTAATAAAATATTAATAAATATATATATATATATATATATATATATATATATATATATATATATATATATATATATATATATGTCATTGGTTAGGGGAAAATTCCGAATTTTTAAAAAAACACTCACCTTGCTATATAAGACAAGTGAAAATTTTGTGTATGCAATAATTTAAAAAAAATTCTAAAAAAAACGAAAAAAAAAAATTTTATTGTGTTTGTTTTTTTATTAAATTTTAAGTTAACGTTCCAAAATATATTTAGTTGGGTTAGGGGAAATTAAATTGCGCTTGTTGTAATAAGGTTAGGTAGGTTTTTTAAAAAAATTTTCTTGGTACAAAATTTTTAAAATTTTTACATTAACATAAATGAAAAAAATATAACAAACGTATAAAGAAAATTTTAGAAAAAGGCTTAATTTTAGATGGGGTTTTGCTAATTGACCAGTTTTACCTAATCGGCACACATATATATATATATATATATATATATATATATATATATATATATATATATATATATATATATATATATATATATATATTTATTTATTTATTTATTTATTTATTTATATAGTGCCGAATAGGTAAAACTGGCCCCAATTTTGCAAAACTTTTTTAAGTTGGGGTGATTTCTATCCGGGAAAGGGGGGATGAACCAGCAAGGGGGGACCTAAATTTTTTTTTAAAAAAACCTTTTTTAGATAACTTACCTAACCTTTTAAAAACGAAAATTTATTTTTGATCCAACTAAATATATTTTTAAAATTTTTTAAAAGAATTTTAAAAATAATAAAGGGGAGACAATGAAATGTTTTTATTTAGTTGGGCCCCAAAAATTTTTTTTGCGAAATTATTTCATTCACAAATTTTCCCTTTCTTATTCGGCAAGAAAGGGGTTGCTATTTATGCCAAAATAGCAATTTTTCCTATTCAACCCCGGCATACGTTATATATATATATATATATATATATATATATATATATATATATATTTTATATACGAAAATATAATTTATATATATATATATATATATATATATATATATATATATATATATATATATATATATATATATATATATATATATATATATTTTTATATATATATAAAAATATATTTTGAAAAAAAAATCTGGAAAGGGGTTGATATAAAAATTTTTAAAAAAAAACTAAAAAAAAATAAAAAAATTTTTAAACTTTTGTGACTACTCACATTATCAAGGAACTAAAAGGAAAAACATGACAAAAGGGGGTTTATATAAGGGGCAAACCCCACCCCCTCACAGTCACATCACACAAAAAAAGGAAACCCCTCACAGTAGCGTAACATCAAAAGACTCTGTGAAGAGGAACATAAGAAAGGACCTGAAACTCTTCCAAAAGAATTAAGATTAGTCCAATTTATCATTAAATTCTTCCCAAATTTTATTAATTATAAATGAATCCAATTTATAAAACCCAAAAAAGAAATATTCATATTATTTTCAAAATTTTTAATGAAACATGATTCTATTTATTCCCCCCCAACCATGGACTTGCTTGATACAACCTTCTCAGCATTTTGAAAATCAATTGGAGGTTTAAAAAGTTCACATGAATAAATGAGCTTTAAAAAATTTTCCAGTTCTAATGCTATTTTATGTTGTTTTAATCTTTTTTTCAAGTTTTTTACCAGTTTGACCAAAAAAACTTTATCGCATTTTTAAAAGGGAATCTTATAGAAAATCCGTCAGTTTTTTTAAAATTTTTTTAAATCAAAATTTTTTTTACTGTATCAATTTTTTTAAATACAACTTTGATATTAAAATTTTAAGAAAGGAAGGCATATAACCCAAAAATTTTTTCATGGTAAGGGAGAACCAACTTTTTTTTGGTTGAATAAGGTTGGTTGCCCTTTTTTTGGATTGTAAAAAGTATTTCTAGCTATTTTAAAAAAATTTATCAATTATGTTTCTTGGGTATTTTAAATCATTAGCTATTTCATAAATTTTAGAGATTTTTCACCCCTTAATTTGGGGCTACAATCGTAAAGCTCTCAAAAACATTAAGAAGAAAAACCCGACATTTTAAACCCCCATCTTGATGTGAAGAATAATAGTGTACATAGGAACAATTATTTGTGGGTTTTTTGAAAATTTTTTTAAATTTAAAACAATTTACCCTTTAATAATAAAAACATCTAGGAAAGGAAAAAGAGTTATTTACTTCAAATTCAACAGTAAAATTTATGAATGAGCTAAACTATTTAATTTAACAAGGAAAAAGGTTTTTTTTCTACATTCTTAGGCATAAGGGCACAAAATGTCATCAACATATATATACCACTTAGCTCTATTGGGAAGGATTGTTTTAAAAAATTTTTTTCGAAAAATTATAAAAATTAAGAAATAAAAAATTTATTAAAAAAAATTTTGGAAAAATTATTAAATAAAAATTTTGCATAAAAAAAAATTTTTTAAAAAAATTTAATGATAGTAGGAACTGGCAAACAAATCGTAATTAACCATTCCCCTTTATTAAACTTATTAAACTTTTTTGGGGATGAAAATTTGTATTTAATGATGAAACACTAGAATTTTGGTTTGGGGGGGAAATCCCTTTCCCCTGTTCGGGTTTTTTGGTTTTTTAAAAATTGCTCTGCCTTTTTATAAGCCTTTTCCCCGACGTTTTCCCTTTTTTAGTTCCTTGATAATGGGGGTAGTCACGAAAGGTTTTGGGAAATTTTTCTTTTTTTTCATAGTGGTTGTTTTGCATAAATATATATATGTGTATTTAACGAAAAAGAAAAAAAGTTTTAGACATTTTTCATGAAGGGACATATATCTTATATCTGTTTCTTGAGTGTACTTTTTTGTATTTTCAGATATACGAATCCGCTGAAAAGCCGCTTTTGCAGTTCAAATTTGTAATTTAAATTTTTAACGAAGACAACATGTTTGTTGAATGATTGAATAATGTAAGGAGTTGAACCTTGTTGCCCCGCAGTTTTTGGGGGCCCCTCAGCCGTCGGGCCCCCCCAAGGGAAACCCCGCCAGTCAGGTGCCGGGGGGGAACCCAGGCAGTCAGGTGCCAGACAGGAACCCAGGCAGTCGGGGGGCCAGACAGGAACCCAGGCAGTCAGGTGCCAGACGGCCCCGGCAGTCAGGTGCCAGACAGGAACCCAGGCAGTCAGGTGCCAGAGGGAACCCGGGAGTCAGGTGTCAGACAGGAACCCAGCCAGTCGGGGGTCAAACAGGAACCCGGGGGAGTCAGGGTGCCAGGGGGAACCCCGGCAGTCAGGTGTCGGGGGGGAACCCAGCCAGTCAGGTGGAAATGGGCACCCCCCCCAGCTACAGTTCAGCCTGTCAGCCAGCCAAAAAAATCGGGGCAGCCAAATGTTCAGCCATTAAAAACCCCCGCCTGTCAGCCAGCCCCGCCAGTTTAAAAATCAGCCAGCCAGTCAGCCACTCAGAATTTAAATTTAAACCCCCAAAAAACAAAATTCCAGGGCGGCTTGTCTGCCCGTTGAAACTTAGAGCGTTGGGGGCGTTTATGGGAAAGGGTGGGGGGGGGGGAGAGGAGGAGGGGAAAAGGGGAAGAGGAGTAGGAGGAGGAGGAAGAAGAGGAGGTCTGTCTCCAAGATGAATCTCCTCAATTTTTTCTCAGCTCCGGAGCCACTGGGGGTCCGGGATCCCCAATAATTGTTACATCGTGTAAAAATCTACGGAAAAATTGACTTTTTAATTAGCGTCAGAAACGGGGAAAAAGGAAAACACTTTATTCATTATTTGCCTGGAAGAGGGGCGGAAGCCGGCGGGGTGAAAACCCCCCCCGGGGAAAGGGACTTGCCCGGGGCATCACAGGGAAATTTGGGTTTGGGGCCGGGGTGGGGGTGGTAGGGGGGGGCGCTGAGGGGTTACCACACCGCCCCGGGGTCGGCGCGGGGCCCTTTAAACAGATGTTGATAATAAAAGACTACCAAGGGTTAAAAAATTTAACTCGGGGGTAATAACGGGGAAGGGCGGCCGGCGGGGGGACCCCCCGGGGGGGCCCCGGCCCCCAGCAGGAATTTCCCCGGCTGGATATCATCCTGGACACGGGGGAAAAGATGGGGTAAAAGAGGGATTCCCCCCGGGAAGGTGAGGGGGGAAAAAGGCGGTTGAAGGAGGTGGGGAAAAACGGAAAGGATTTTGTCGCGCTCTGAGAAAAAAGAAGGCGGTAGGAGGCGCTGGGGCCCCCGGGAATCCCCCGAAGATCTATCTTGGAACAAAACCCCAAAAAATAGGGGTTTATTGTCATGATAAGGAAAAACTAGTTTGCATCGTAATGGGAGTCGTTTTTTTACGGGGGGGGGATATGAAAAGGGGGGCCCCCCCACTTTTTTTAGCCACTCGCGCCCCCCCAACTTGTTTACTCTGAACTGTTTGGCGGCACGAACGAAAAAGGGCTTTTTCCGGTTCCCTTTCAAAAGGCAGACACCGTCTCAAGACGTGGAAATGAAAAGGCTAAGATGCCAGGTTATGGGGGGAGACGTGCGGGGTTAAGAAAAGTTAACTACATCCTCACTAAAAAATTTAAAAAAAAGGTTTTTTTAAAAAGTTTGGTTAGGGGGGGGGGAATTTTTGGCTTGTTTGTTGGGGGAAAAAATTCGACGAATAGCTGGGTTTGTTAATGGGAAGTATAGCTGGGTTTTTTAAAGGGGGAATTATAGCTGGGTTTGTTAGTAAAGGGGGGAGCACTTATTCATTAGAAGTTGCGTATGGGGGTTCCTTAGAGGGCGGATATGCAAGAGCTGCCGGATAACCGGACTCGGAAGCGGCCCCCCCAAGTCCAATAGATCCCCCCGATTTTTTTCCCACCCCCTCTCTTTTTCTTTAACTCTGTCTCTCTCTCTCTCTCTCTCTCTCTCTCTCTCTCTCTCTCTCTCTCTCTCTCTCCCCAGTTTCGCCCTTCTCAGTGGTGAAAACTTTCCCCCGGACCAGTCGGGGTGCCAATTACCTCGCTCACTCACCCCAGAAACGTCTTTTTGGGGCCCCCTTTTTTACGGACACCCCTTCCTTTTATAATTTGAAAAATTTTACTCTTTTAAAGGGAAGTTTTTTCAGGGAAACAAATTTTCCCCTCTCTCTCTTTCTCTCTCTCTCTCTCTCTCTCTCTCTCTCTCTCTCTCTCTCTCTCTCTCTCTCTCTCTCTCTCTTCTCTCTCCCCGGGGGAAAATGGGGAAAGGGCCTGGGTTTAGTGCTAGCACACGCCCCTATCCCCCGGAACAAACATTGTTGGGAGACAATTAAAAATTTCAGTTGTAGTGTGTACTCACCTAATTGTGGGCGGGGAAGACTTAACTCCTGGCCCCCCTCTTCCCCTGACCGCTACTAGGTCCTTTTTGTTAGTGAGGTTTGTACCCCCCGGCCCCCCCAGACGGGGCCCGTCTGGGCTTCTTTGCCCCTTCCCCCCAAACTTCATGACTTTGCATTTGGGGGGGTTTAACCCCAGGACCCGTTGCGGGGCCAGGCTTCCCCCCTTCCGGTCCCTTTGTGGGTTTTGGGGCCCGGTCCTCTTCCGATTGAATTATTCTCATCAACTTCACATCATCTGCAAATAGGGACACTTCGGAGTCTTTTTCCCCCTCATGTGTTCACAAATACTAGAAACAGCACCGGGCCTAGGACTGACCCCGGGAACCCCCCGTCACAGGCGCCCACCCCTGCCCCCCTCGCCACGTACCATGACCGCTGCTGTTTCCCCGCCGGGGGTTTCCCCCAACCCCTTGTAGTGCCTTCCCCTTTTCCCTGCCTGGTCCCCCAGCCCCCTATTCTCGGGGGGCTGTGTCAAACGCCTTCATACACCCCCAAAAAAATACAATCTACCCACCCGTCTCTTGTCTTACTTTCTGTCACCCTGTCATTTAAAAATCCAGTAGGTTTGTGACACAGGGTTTTTCCCCCCTGAAACCCATGTTGGCCTCGTTGATGGGGCATTTTTCCCTTTCCCGGGGGGTCCACCACTCTTTGATAATCTTCTCCCCGACTTTGCATACTGGCATGTCAGTGACACTGGTCTGTAGTTTAGTGCTAGTTTTTCCCTTTTTTTTAAAATTGGGAACCATCCCCCATTTGCTGTCTTCCATACCACAGGTAATCTCCCTGTTTCGATAGATGTTTTTTAATATTGTTGTTAGTGGTACACATAGCGCCCTTTCCCCCCTCCCCGAGGACCCATGGAGAGATGTTGTCCGGGGCCCCTCGCCTTTTTGGGATCAGCTCACTCAGTAGCCTCTTCACTTCTTCCTCGGTTGTATGTATTGTGTCCAATTTTGGAAAAACCCTCTCCCTTCTTTGGGGGTTTCCCTTTTGGTCTCCTCTGTGAACACCCCTTTAATTTTATGTTGAGTTCCTCACATACTTCTCGGTCGTTTCGGATCTTTCCCTCCTTCCTTCCTGATCACCTTTTGTATGTGTGTGTGTGTGTGTGTGTGTGTGTGTGTGTGTGTGTGTGTGTGTGTGTGTGTGTGTGTGGGTAATTATCCACCCGTTGGTGATAATAACGAAAACGAGTGACAGTAATAATTATAATGAATTTAACGATAAAAAAAAACAGCAACAACAACATCACCACCACCAACAACAACAATACCACCACCACCACTAAAAACAAACCACCACCAACAACAACAACAACAATTATCTCAAATAATTTTAAATAACCCCAATACATTATTGTTTTTTATTATTATACTGAACAGAATAAATATATAAAAAAGGGAAAAGAAATAAAAAAAAAGGTAAATTACGTCATATATTTTAAAATTTTTCATTACGTAAAACGGAAACAATCACCGCCACACTGCGTTCCCAAAAAATGTTATG
>WNWK01053139.1:0-11962 GCA_009830355.1 Cherax destructor
TAGTATTTTTTTTTTCACGGGGGAAATTGTGATTTTTTTTCAATCAATCAATCAATCAACTTTATTTCTGATAATATTACAAAGTGGGGTTTACATATTATTTTTTATACTTTTTATGAAAAAATTATTACAAGAAGGAATAATATGCCAAAGATATGCCTGGGTTTTTTCCCCCAGGCAGTCTTATATGGGATCTTACTCTATAGTGACACAATGATTATACTTTTAAAAGGTTGGGTAATTGAGTGATTAACTAGGTTTACAAAATTGAGGTAGTTCAAAAATTTAAGAATTTAACAATTAGTTTATATATTGGGGGGAAAGGGGTGACGTGTTGGCAATACAGTTTCTATATTGGGGTCTTAGGAAATTTTTTGACTACTTAAAATTATGAAGAAAATACAGTAACCCCCCGGTGTTCGCGGGGGGTTTTTCGGCCAAATCGGTGTTTTTTTTTTTTACAATATTTTTGACTCGGTATTAGGCAGCCACTCGGAGGGGGGCTTTTTGGGGCCCACCCCCCCCAAAAACCCGCGTACGCATGTGGCCGTGGCCCAGGGGGGGCCCCCCCAGGCCCAGTGTGTTATTGTTTACAAGCGGCGCCACTACCCACGCACCCCCCACTTTTTCCCCTTACCATATATATTGTCATTATTCCAGTTTTTTTTTTTAAAGAATGTCAGAAATACGGTAGAATTGAAAAGGAGATGTGAAAATATGAAAGTGGATCGTGTCACGGGTTTTTTAAAAGGCTCTATGGAAACCCCCCATTCCACCATCTCTTCCATTTTGGCCAAGGAAAAAAATCAAGGATGCTGTTGTTCTTAAAGGTGCAAGTATGGTCAAAAAACAGAGATCTCAAGTGCTGGAAAAAAGGTGGAAACTTTGTTGTTGGGGGGGAAATCAACGAGAAACAGTTGGGGGGGAGATAGTGTTACGCGGCAATAATATGTAAAAAAAGCAAGGCAGTTGCATGTTTCTCGTAAGAAAATGCCTTCAACAAGGATAAAAGTGAACGAAAAACCCAAAAAAAAGGGGGGGGTTGACTTTTTGGGAAAAGCAATGGCATACATAGTGTTGAGGCATGGGGGGGGAAGGCCAGTTGTAAAAAAAGTGTGGCGAAAAATAGGGGGGGAAAATTTCCCAAGGGGGAATAGAGGGGAACAATTCCAACCCCAACAAGTGAAAAAATTTGGACAAAAGAGGCCTGTTTTGGAAGAAAATGAAAAGGAACCACTTTAAAAAAAGGGAGGAAAAGGCACAGCCAGGACATAAGCCTATGAAAAAGGCCCCACTCTCATGATTTGCTAATGCCGGGGATTGCAAAGTGAAGCCTTTACTGGTGTTTTTATTTTGAAAACCCCCGAATATTTGGCAGATGTGGATCCAAGTCTAATTTGTGGGGGGGGAAGTCAACAAAAGGGAAAATGGGTCAGGGGGGAAAAATTTTTCCTTGATTGGAAAAAAAATTTTTCCCCGGGGGAAGAAATATCTCGAGGAAAAAAACCCCCTTTTTAAAAGGTTTTCCCTGATAATGGACAATTTGGTCATCCTCCAGACTTGGCAGAGCAAATTGTGCAGGGCTAAAAAGTTAAAAAAAAAGTGAAGTTCCCCCCCCAAACCCCCACCCCTCTCCCCCCCCCCCAAAACCCCCAAAAAGGGGGGTTTTTTTTTGTTTTTTTAAAAAAAAACTACACCAAAGCAATTTTTCAAAAGTGCTTTGATGAACCCCAAACATGGATCCCCCCCCAAAAAAATTTTTAGAAGAGCATTTCCATAGGGGGGGCATTTTGAAAATTTTTAAAAGGTAAGGCTTGGGAGGGAGTGACTACCAGGACTTTTTGAACTCTGCCGGAGAAAATTGTGCCAGACTGCCCCCCAAAAATTTAAAAAGGGTTTTTTGGGGCGGGGGCCCCCCAGAACCCTGAGCCTGAGCCTTTGTGAAAAAAATTGGGGGGAAATGGGCAAGTCCATGGGGGTTTTGGGGGGGTTTTGGGGGCCCCCCATGGGAAGAGTTTTGGGGGGGGGCACAATGAAGAGTTAACCACTGAAAAAACTTTCAAGAGCTTCAACAGCAACTGCAACAAGAGACCCCGGTCAGGGAAAAAAATCCAGAGGAGGAGGGGGGGGAAACGAGGGGGGGGAAAAAGGTGCCTTCCAAAAGGGGGAGGGGATCTGGCAAATGGGTTTATGTGCAAGGCTTTTTTGGGTGATTATCACCCAAGATGTTGCACGCCGTGTAAAAAAGGGAAAAATTTTAAACAATGTCTTGTTACATTTTAAGGGGGTTTTAAAGAACCCCCCAGACACAGAGCCCCTGGACAGATTTTTTTTTTAGAGAGGGGTCCCGTGACTTTTTCCCCAAACCCCCTCCCCCCTGGCATTAAAAAAAAAAAAGGGGAAAAAAAACCCCCGAAAAAAAAATTGTTACCTGCAGGTTAATGGAAGGGGGGCCCTTCCCCAAAAAATAGCATACTACTCCCCCTTCTCCCCCCCCTCCTCCCTCCCCAAAATCAACAACTCTTCAATAAATGTGGGGACATGTTTTTTACTATTTATTTTTTTTTTTTTTATAAAATTTTGTTTAATTTAATGTCAAAAAATTCTAAAAAATTTTTTATTTTTTAAAAATTTTTTGGGGGGGCTGGGGCGGTTAATTTTTTTTCCATTATTTCCTTTTTTTTGGGAAAAAAAAAAGGGGGTTAAAACCAAAAACCGGGGGGGGGGCCCCCCGTGACGGATTGCCGAAGGGGGGGGGCTCCTGTATTGTTTAGAATTTTGGTTACTGTCATGTGCAAAAATTTAAGGGGGGAAAAAAAAGATATCAATAAGTGTATTTTGCCGGGGGTGTGCAAGATAAAGTAGTTTTCAAATTTTGGGTTTTTTACCAGTTGGGTCGTAAAAATAAGATGTTTTTTGGTTTTTTTTTAAAATGGAGGGGTTTTTTCTGCAGTTCCCAGAGTTTTCAGGCAGGGGGGTTTCCCCCTTTTAGGCCATTTTAGTAAAATTGAATTTTTTAAGATTTATCGGGGGCGGGGGAAAAACAAAAAAAATGTTTTTTTGTCTGGTATTATGTCTATAGGTCCTGTCACAACTGTCAAGAAAGTGTTTTAGCTCAGGGTTAAAGTTGGAATTTATGGTTTTTAAATGTAGGGGTTGCAGATAGTAAAGTTTTATCAGTGAGTAAGTTTACTCTTTTTTGAGGGGGGGTGTTTTTTCCCGCGTTGAATTGCGGTAATTCTTCTGAGGGCTTTTTTTTTGGGTTATTATTGGCTTTAGGTGGGTAATTCTGTTGATTCCCAAGCACAAATGGCATTTTGGGGAAAAGGGAAAAGTGAATAGTATAGTGGGAGGGTATTTTTTAAAAAAAAAGATCTTGGGGGATCCCAACAGTTTTTTGGGCCCCTTTTTTTTGTGTTTTGGGGGTGAGTGCTGAATTTCAGGTTGCTGTTTTTGGGGGAAAGGGGGCCCCCCAAACCCCTCATTATGTTTAGCAATAGGAGGGGGTTGATCTTTTTTAAAAATTTTAATTTTCAAAAAAACCCGGGGCCCCCTTTCCAAACATAAATAAAAATTTGTATTAGTAGTAAGTAGTAGTAATATAATTATTATTTTTTTTTTGGATATTGTATAAAAAATTTTAAGCTGTAATTAGGGGGGGGTTTTTGGGAAATTTGTTAATTTAATAGTTCAAAGACTACTGTTACTGTATTCCCCCCCCCTTTTTTTTACCTCTGAAACTGTCCTTTAACCCTTTGACTGTTTCGTTGGGGGTATTACGCTTTACAGCCACTTTTAATGTATCTATCGCCTAAATTTGGGGGGCCTCAAATAAATGGGAGAAAAGGGCCCCCCTTTGGGGAAAAATGGGTCTGTGTGGTCAGTGTGCGAGTATAAAAAATCGGGGGGGGCCCGTGGTGCATTGTGGGAAAGCCATTTCAGTAGTCCATGTTCAAAAATTTCCCAGGGGGAAAAAAATCTGACTTCCCCGGGGGAAATTTTTGGGGGCCCCTTTTTCCCCCCCGGTAAAAACTCCGATGGAAAAACTTGAAAATTTTTTTGGGTTTTTAGGAGTTTGTAAAAGCAATGCCCAGGATCCAGAAGGAAGGGGGAAGGGAAAGGGAAAAAAAAAGAAAGGAAGGGGAAGGGAAAGGGGAAAAAATGAGAGGGGAAGGGAAAGGGAAAGGGGAAAAAAAAAGGAAGGAAGGAGGAAAAAAGGAAAAAGGAAAAAAAAAAAGAAAAATAAGGAGGGGGAGATAGAGGGAAAAGGAAAAGGGAAAAAAAAAAGTAAGAAAGGAAAAGGGAAAAAAAAAAGGAAAGGGGGAAAAAAAAGGAAAGGGGAAAATAAGGCGGGGGAAGGGGAAAAAATGAGAGGAAGGGGGAAGGGAAAGGGGAAAAAAAAAAGGAATGAAGGAAGAAAGGAAGCTAGGAAGGAGGGTTTTTTGGGGGGGAAAAAAACATGGGTCCCCTTTTGGGGTTGACAGATTGAAACGTAAAAAGGGGGGGGTAAAAATGTTTTTTACGATTCCCTCTCAAAATTTAATTCCAAAATGTTCAAAAATAAGGGGGTTTTGGGGTGTCCATCATTTTAGTTATTTTTAAAAAAATTTAGGAAAAAAGTTTTGGGGGGAAAAAGGGGGGGAAATTTGGGGAATTTAAAAGGGAAAAAGGGGAGGGGGGGGGGGGGGAAAAAAATGTAAATGGGAATGGGGTAAGATGGAAGGTAAGGGATGGGGCCCCGGGTTTTAAATGGGGTGGTTTTGGGGGAAAAATTTCATTTTGAAGCAGCCGCATTTTTTGATTAATTTTAAGCCCCCTCACAACAACCAGCTTACAAAAGGGCTAAAATATCAGTTCTTTTAAAAATCCAGTGACTAAAAGGTAAATGGGGAAAACCCGAAGGAAGGAAGGAAGGAGGGGAAAGGGGAAAAGGGTTATGAAAGGAAGGAAGGTAGGTAAGTAGGAATGTGGGGAAAGGGTTGTGGAAGCCATGTAAAAGGGAAAGGGTTTGGGGAAAAGGGGGGGGGGGGAAAGGGAAAAAAAAAGGCAGGAAGGAAGGAAGGAAAAAAAAAAAGGGGGAAAGACCCCCCAAAACAACCCCGTTTCCCAAAAAAGCAATAGAAATTCAAAAGAAGTGTCCAGTGATTATATATGGGATATAGAAACCAGAAGGAAGGAAAAAAGGGGAAATGAGATGAAAAAGGAAGGAATGTAGGAAGGAAGGTTAAAAGGGAAAGTAGGAAGGAAGGAAGGTCAGAATGATGCCCCCCGACACAACAACCAGTTTTCCAAAAAAAAATAACAGTTCTAGGCACGTGTCCAGTGACTATGTGTGTAAAAAATAAAAACCCCCAAGGAAGAAAGGGGAAAGGGCGGAGATAAAAAGGGAGTAAGGAAGGAAGGTAGGTAGGAGGTAGGGATAAAAAAGGTAAAAGGGGGAAGGGAAAGGGGGAAGGGAAAGGGAAAGGGAAAGGGAAAGGGGGAGGTAGGTAGGTGGGAAAGGGGAAGGGAAAGGGAAAAGGGGGGGAAGGGAAAAAAGAAGGAATTTTGGGGAAAGGGAAAGGGAAGAAGGAATGTAGGAAGGAAGGAAAGAAGGAATGGGGCCCAGGGGGGCCCATCAACCTAGGAAAAAACACCTAACACAACTGCCTGCTACTATTTTTAAGAAAACTGCTCAAAAAAAGATTTTTTGTTTGGGGCCATTTTAAAAAAAAGCCCAAAAAATGGAGACATTCATTTTATGTGTGGGGGGAATGTAAAACACCACTGTCATAAAAAACCCCCTTTCAAAGAGTTCCACAAAAAAGCAGAACGTTTTATGGGGAAAAAGTCCAGTGACTGTACATTTAAAAATATTATAGAACAATATAAAAAGATTTTTTTTTTTTGTTGGTTTTTTAAAAAAAATTTTGGGAAACAAAAAAAAGATACTAATTTTATGCTATTATTTTTTTCATACAACGGGGAAAAAATATATATACAGTGGACCCTGGGGTTAAGGGATAATCCGTTCCAGGAGCTAGGCCTTTTTAAGGGGAAAAAATGGTAACCAAAAAAAAATTCCCCCTAAGAAAAGAATGTTTTTAATTTTAAAGTTTTTGACAAAAATATTCCCAAAAAAAATTTTTTAAAAATTTAAATTTTATTTACCTTTATTGAAGACTTTTAAAAACTGGTTTTTGGAAGATAGGGAAAAAATAGAGGAGTTAGTTTTGGGGGAAACCCCCCCAAAAAGGGGGGTTTTAACAAAAAACCCCCTGGGTTCTTCCCCCTTTTTTTTTTTTAATGCCACTAGGACCATTGAAGTCAATAGAACCTTGTCTAGAAAAAAAAATGTCCCCCCGTGCTCTGTTTCGGGAAAAAACCTTTTTAAAAATTTCCCCCCAAAAGGGGGAAAAAGGTTTTGTCACTAAACATGTGGGGGCTTTTTTTAGCCAAAATTTTTATTGTTTTTTAACAAAACTTTGAACCTAAATTTTCCCCCTTCCCCTTTTTAATCCCCCGGAAAAAAAGGGACCCCCCCCTCTTCCTCCTCCTTTAAAAAAAAATTCCCTTTTTCTGTGGTCTGTTGTTTTTCCCCGATGAAGCCTTTTTGCTCTTCAATTGTTTTTTTTACCCTGTTGTCCTCCACCAACCTTCAATTTTTAAAAACCCCCCAACCCCGGGGTTTTCCCCTTGTCAAAATCCTCCCAGGACCCGGGGCCCAGGGCCCAACAGAGTTCAAAGCCCGGGGTAGTCACTCCCCCAACCCTTTTTCCAAAAAAAAAAAAGTTTGGTATTAAATGAATCTTCCGAACTCTTAAGGGTAATTAGTGTTTTTAGTTTTGGGCCTTCCCCAAAAACCCCCCCTTTTGGGCAGTTTTTTTTGGGAAGGCCTGCCCCATGGGGGAAAAAGGGGGGGGTGTTGGGGGAAAAATTTTACTTTTTAATTTTTAAGTCCTGAATTTGGTTTCCAAGTCTGGAGGGGAAAAAAGGGGTTTTCCGTCCAAAAAGGCACTTGAGTCCCAAATTTTTTAAAAATTTTTCCCCGGGGGGCCCAAAAACTCATAAACCCCCAATTTTTTGGGGAAAAAACCTTTTTGCCCCCTGTTTTGATTTTATTTCCCTACACACAATTTTTTTGAAATTGTGTTTTAAATTTGGGGGTTTTTTAGAGTGAACAAAAGGTTCTTTTTAAACCCACTTGTTTTGCACAAACATGAGAGAGCCTGTTTCATAGGCGGTAAAAGTGTTCTTTCCTCCGGTGATGTAGGTCCTGTTGGGATTTTCTTCCAAAACGGCCCGTTTTTTAACAGTTAAACACTTGTTGGGGTTTCAGATTTTCACTTTTATGTAGTCCTGAAATTCCTGCACAAACTTTTCAGCAGAATGTTTGTCTGAACTTGCAGCCTCACCATGCCTCTTAAACACTGTGTATGCCACTACGCTTCTTAAATCTCCTCAAACCAGCCTTTGCTGGCCTAAATTCACTACCAGCAGCACTTGTTCCAGAATTTTTTCACAAGATCTTCATGCAAACGCCTTGCCTTCTCACAAATAAAAGACTCCACTACACTGTCTCCCACCATTTGTTTTTTTAATCCACAATAATAATAACTTTTCCATTTGTTCCATTATTGGTGACCTTTTTTTTTCATAAGCACATTTACTCCTTTGGAACATCAGCCTCCTTGATCGTTCTTTCTTTGACAGGATGGTTGTAATTGTTGATTTGTTTTTCCCAAACATCCTGGCAAGTTCCAGCCCGCATACCATCTTCATATTTCTCAATCACTTCTCTTAAATTCCATGGTATTTCTCACCTTTGCCCAGGAACTTTACTATGAACTTTCTTGGGAGCCATGGTTACTTATTTCGAGTTGCACTGGCAAAAAACAATGGAAAACAAGTGAAATGTTTGAAGGAATGAGCAGAAGCTTCCTTACGTACCGAGAGAACAAACAAACTGGCGCAAGCGTCCCCAGCCGGCGGGTTGACTCGTCCAATACGGCCCTAACGGGAGCCATAAACCGGCCGCTAACAGGAACAGCAACCGAGGGTCCACTGTACATTGCACCTTACCTTGGTCTCACAGGTCACATAAGAACATAAAAAAAGAAAATAGTGAAAAAAAAGAAATCTACGAATGGAAGTAAACAAATGTTTAATGAGTGGCATTCGCCGCTGTTGCCATACGCGGCTCATTTTCTGCCAACTTTACACCTCCATATCTCGAAGTATTGATAGCAAAAATCTGTTTTAGGATAAAAACAATCAGAAAATAATCTTAACATTTTGATAAGATTTTTTTTTTCAAATATTTTTGCACAACAGGAGAGCACTCAGGATTGAGGGTTGCGACAGTCAAAGGGTTAAGAGAACTGCAATTCATGATTATAGTCATGTATTTTTCACTAGCCATTTCCATAACTAAAAATCTTCTGATAGCACTTGAAACATTTAAAGGATTACACAGTCATTTCCACTTGCATCCAGAAAGAAAAATGTGTCATATATAGCCTTAATGCCATGACAATTAGACAATTAGAAAATAATCACTACAAATATGAAATCCATACCTTAGTAGAAATTACTGAGAAGTGATTGCAAAATTTTAGCCTTTCCCCTTCATAGGTAGAACTAGCACACTATATAATAATAATAATAATAATAATAATAATAATAATAGTTTATTTTGACATGATACAATGCTGTTATTTAGACATGGTACATAGTTAGGTATAAATGAGTGTACATTCCAAAAGCCCCTAATATGCTGTGCATTGTGGGCATTCTTAAGACTAATTAATAGTAGACTACATGGTAAAAATTATGGTTGATAATTTACAAAATAGATATAATTGTGTATATAAGTTGTAAAATTTGAACATTAGTTGAACATAATTTATTAATTGTTGCAATGCAATTAATTGCATGAGATCAAACAATTTAAAACAATTAGTTGCATTGCAATTTCAGTTTATATGTCATTATATAAGTTAATGTTAGAAACAGTTAGCTCAATATGCATTATTTATAATAGGTTTTTTCATTTTAGTGATTAATCAACTTTGTTGGGAATGTTTGATATTGTGCACCTAGGTTTGGGTGAGAAGGTGTTTTTTTAGTATCGTTTTGAATTGGGGTACAGGCAGGGTTTCTGGGCAAACACAGGTAATGAATTCAAATTTTCAGGCCTTTTATATGCATTGAGTTTTTGCATAGTGTTAGATGGACACGGGGAACATCGAGGAGTGATCTGTGTCTAGTGTTATGGTCATGTGTTCTGTTAAATTTGCAAGGAGAAGTTTAAGTGGTGGGTTAATATTTACATAGATTGTTCTATGTATGTAATGGGCACAGTAAAAAGTATGGATGTCTTTTATGGTGAGTAAGTATAGATTTTTGAATATTGGTGGAGTATGTTGTCTGGAGTGTGAATTTGTTATCATTCTAACTGCTGCCTTTGTTGTGTGTTATCAATGGTCTGAGATGAGTTATTGATGTTGAGCCCCGCGCAGATTCCATAGGTGAGGTAGGGGTAAATGAGTGAGTGATATAGGGTAAGAAGAGCTGGTTGTGGAACATAGTACCGTATCTTGGATAGTATTCCAACGGTCTTTGAGACTTTCTTGGAAATTTTGTTGTATATGTGTCTGAAATTTTAGGCCACTGTCAAGATAGATTCCTAAGAATTTTCCCCTCAGTGAGTTTTGTGATAGGGACCCATTTATCATTATGTTAAGTGGTACATTTGCAGCTCTGTTCCCAAACTGAATGAAATAGGTTTTATCAATATTTAGAGTAAGCTTGTTAGTCATCATCCAGGTAGATATTTTCTGCAATTCAGCATTTACAGTGTTGGCAAGTATGTTGGGCTTGGGTGAGAGATAACGATGTGGTGTCATCTGCAAATAGTATGGGTTTGAGTAGTTGAGATGCATTTGGTAGGTTGTTAATGTAAATGTGAAAGAGAAGGGGCCAAGAAACACTTCCTGTGGGACACCTACTGTAATAGTTTGCTGATGAGCTAGCTCCATTTGTGTACACATATTGGCTTATGTTGCTAAGGTATGATTTTAGGTAGTTGAGGGAGTGCCCGCTATACCATAGTGTGATAATTTTAGGTGTAATAGATCATGGTCAACTGTATCAAAAGCTTTACCTAAATCAATGAAGATTCCCACTGGGATTTTTTTTCTCTAGAGCGGTGTAAATTATTTCTAGCATGTGTATAATGGCATCATTTGTATTTTTATTAGGCCTGAATCCAAATTGACAGTGGTTGAGTTGTGGAGGTGAGGTAGGAATATATCTGTCTATGAACAATTTTTCAAAGATTTTGGAGAGAAGGGGTAAGTTAGATATCGCAGTAGTTATTCAGGTCTGTTTGATCTCCTCCTTTATGTATGGGGAACCCTCCTATTTTGAGTATTGATGGGAAGGTGAGGATTCGATGGATTTGTTAAAGAGTTTTCAATAATTGGTGAGAGAACTTGAGACTTTTTTGTATATAAAAGGTGGTAAGTTATTTAGGTCTCCTGCCTAGTTTTTTAATGTGTTGATTATAAGTGAAACTTCTATTGGGTTGGTCGGGGGTAGGAATAGTGTGTTCGGATAGGTGCCTGTGAGATAGTCGTTAGGTGAGTGTTTGAACCTGGATTTTGTTGCCAGCTTTTTCCTATGGTGGAGAAGAAATCATTGAGTTTGTTTGCTGTTTCAATAGGTGGGAGTGGGGTTCATCTGGTTTTGTTAGCTTGATTGTTCTGTTTGTGGATATCTTTTTAGTTCTAGAATTTCAGATAGGGTTTTCCAGGTCTTTTTATATCACCTTAAGTTATGTAATCTGTTCTCATAGTACAATTTTTTTGACCTTCTTATCAGGCTCGTTAGGTTAGATGAGTAACGTTTTGTTTGTTCTCTTGTTATTTGACCCATTCTGTACTGTTTTTCATATAGTTGTTTTATATTAATGGATTTGAGTATGCTGGGTGTTAGCCAGGGACTCTTTAGTCTTTTAGCTGTGATTTGTTTAGTTTTTTTAGGGCAATGTTTATTATAGAGGTACAGTGGTACCCCGGTTTACGATATTTTTTCATTCCAGAATGCTGTTCAAGTGCCATTACCAAACGAATTTATCTCCAAGAAAAGTTGTAAAATAGACTAGTCCTTTTAGACCCCCAAAATTACACTTACAAAAGCATTTAAAAAAATAAACTTACATAAAAGGGTGAGTTTGGGGACCATCGTAAACCGGGGTACCACTGTATTGGGTCTTTTTAAGAAAATTATTAATACATAAGTCTATCGTACAGTTGTCTATTTCTGTTTGCCAGTCAGTGTGTGTCATAGCTGTTATGAAGTTATTAATAGCTGTCTCATATGTGTCTGGAAGCTAACTTTTTAGTCTCTAGTGGCATTTTCCCAGGTTATTATGAGAAAGGTAGGGTAGTGGTCTGTGGTTTGTCTGTGATTATGCCTGATTTTAATGGGGATATGGTGTTAGTCCAGATATGGTCTAATAGAGAGGCACGGTCTCAGAAATTCTTGTAGGTTTTGTTACTGTCGGGAGCAGCAAGCAGTTGCTCATATGTTTGTGAATTCAACGTGGGGCCTGATCTTGTAGGGGGTTTATGTCGGTGGGTCTTGGGAAAATATATAGGAGGTCAAAGATACTCCTTGTTGGATGGTTACGGTATATTTACAGTAAGTGAAGGAGAGTCCAGCCACCCGTCTGTCTCGCCTGTAGGTCTAACATAGTGAGGAAGAGTGCCTATGAGAGGCTGTGCACATGCGCTGAGCCCCCTGACGTCAGCGGACCTGACGCCACACGCAAAACCAGCTGTATAAAAGGGAAGATACACTACACAAGTGTATTATGATACTGACACGACAGCCCCATGTTAAAGATGACGCCCGGCATACTATACAACTCTATAGACTGAACAGACAGGTGGTACTGTGAATCTACAATAACAAACAC
>WNWK01053140.1:0-11962 GCA_009830355.1 Cherax destructor
AATATAATGTTTATGTAATGTTACATAACTGAGAGTTTTGCAAACATCTTAATGTTTTTATCACATGTCCTTCAAAGCAATTTATATTCCACACACAACAAAACAAAGAATATGATCAACACAATGGAATAAAATGATGTTTTAAAAACAACAGAGTAAGAGCATATTCCATAAAACTTGGTGTTTCAAACAGAACAGTGTCTTGCGCATACGGCAGTACAATCTACACACCAGGGTACTTTCTACACACAAAACCGTGTGGACCACATATAACAGTACCTTCTAATCACAACAGTGTTTCTCACATAACAAGATCAACACCCAACAGTGTTTTCGATAGGCAACAGTATATTCATGACATTTCAGAATCAGAATACAACAGCATGTTATAAATACAACAAATTACTCTTTACATATCTGTGTAGTGTACAACAACAACAAAAAATCATGATAATCCAAACTCATCAGCTTTTATCCACATATCACTGACTTTCTTTCACAAAAGTGAGTTAAGAACATAAGAACATAAGAATGGAGGAACACTGCAGAAGGCCTACTGGCCCATACAAGGCAGGTCCTTATCAAAACCACCACTACCTAAGAATTTACTCCTGTACTCCGACACTAATCAAACCCAGCCCCTCCCACTCAATATTTGTTCAATCTCTTTTAAAGCCATCCAAGGTCCTGGCCTCTATCACCCTACTCGGAAGATTGTTCCACGCATCTACAACTCTGTTCGAAAACCAGTACTTGCCTATGTCCTTTCTAAATCTAAATTTATCCAATTTAAACGTTATTTCTCGTTCTTACTTGGTTCGATATCCTCAGTATTTTATTAATATCTCCTTTGTTTATGCCCATCATCCACTTGTACACCTCGATGATATCTCCCTCATTCTACGTCTCTCCAGAGAGTGGAGATTCAATGCTCTAAGTCTATCTTCATACGGGAGATTTCTTATACTGTAAATCATTTTAGTCATTCTTCTTTGTATGTTCTCCAATGAATCTATATCCATCCTGTAGTAAGGAGACCAAAACTGAGCTGCATAATCCAAATGAGGTCTCACTAGTGATGTATAGAGCTGTAAAATAACTTTTGGACTTCTGTTGCTTATACTTCTTGAAATAAATCCTAGTATTCTGTTAGCCTTATTGCGCACACTTAGGCACTGTTGTCTTGGCTTTAGATTTCTGCTTACCATGACTCCCAAGTCTTTTTCACATTCTGTATGATCAAGCTCAACTTCACCTAGTTTATAAATTCGAGGGATATTTTCATTACCAACGACTAGCACCTTACACTTGTCCACATTGAACTTCATCTGCCACTTTTCAGACCATGACATTAATTTATCCAAATCCTCCTGGAGTTCACTGTTATCCTCCTCAGAATGAATTATGCGGCCTATTTTTGTATCATCAGCAAATTTACTCATGTCACTTGCAATTCCTTCATCAAGGTCATTAATGTAAATTATGAACAACAATTATGACAACAGGGTTTCCCACACGAAACATTACGTTCAATACATAATAGCATGTTCTCAGCACAGTAGTTTGTTCCACAAACATGATAACAATAATATTCCAAAACACACACACACAAAATCAGTTAACTTCTGATACACATTCCATTACAGACATTGCATGTAAAGGAACTAAAGGTTTGTTGCAGCAAAATAGTTAATGATATTGTTTTCATTGAGTGTCTTCCACTATGCCAGAATTTGAAGAATTGCATAAAGAATCCGACTGGCTAGCGCGTTCTTTGATCATGACAGACGGACAGTCAGTCAATTTGCATTGCATGTTTCCAGGAAGCAATAGTTGCTGGAAATCTAATTTGTGCCATGATTGGATAATTAGTTTCCGATATGTTAATTGAAAGGTGAAAATCCAATGAAAAATTGTATTTGCTTAAAGCGGCGGACTTTACTATGTGTTATCTCGTATTATTTGTTAAAATAAGAACATAAGAAAGGAGGAACACTGCAATAGGCCTGTTGGCCCATACTAGGCAAGTCCTTCACAATCCGTCCCACTAACAGAATATTTGCTCAACCCAATTTTCAATGCTACCCAAGAAATAAGCTTTGATAATTCTATTTACTCATGTGCGAGTCCCACTCAAATCCAACCCCTCTCACTCATGAATTTATCCAACCTAAATTTGAAACTACCCAAGGTCCTAGCTTCAATAACCCTACTAGGCAGATTGTTCCACTCATCAACTACCCTATTTCCAAACCAATACTTTCCTATATCCTTTCTAAATCTAAACTTATCTAACTTGAATCCATTATTGCGGGTTCTATCTTGGAAAGATATCCTCAAGACCTTATTTATATCCCCTTTGTTAATACCCATTTTCCACTTGTATACCTCGATCATGTCTCCCCTCATTCTACGTCTTACAAGTGAATGTAATTTAAGAGTCTTCAATCTTTCTTCGTAAGGAAGATTTCTAATGCTATGTATTAATTTAGTGAATCTACGCTGAATGTTTTCTAATGAATTTATGTCCATTATGTAATATGGAGACAAGAACAGAGCTGCGTAATCTAGGTGAGGCCTTACTAATGATGTATAAAGCTGTAATATAACTTCTGGACTTCTGTTGCTTACACTTCTTGATATAAATCCCAGTAATCTATTTGCCTTATTACGTACGCTTAGGCATTCCTGTCTTGGTTTAAGGTTGGTGCTTACCATCACCCCCAAATCCTTCTCGCAATATGTATGGCTAAGTTCTACGTTATTTAACTTATAATTGCTTGGGTTATGGACACTCCCGAGCTTCACTACCTTGCATTTATCTACATTGAACTGCATCTGCCACTTTTCTGACCACGAATTAAGTTTGTCTAAATCTTCCTGAAGTTCTATGACATCTATGTTTGAATCAATTATCCTACCTATCTTCGTGTCGTCGGCGAATTTGCTCATGTCACTAGTAATTCCCTCGTCAAGGTCATGGATATATATTATAAATAACAACGGGCCTAAGACTGATCCCTGTGGAACACCACTTGTTACAAGTCCCCACTCGGATTTAACCCCATTTATGCATAAGAACATAAGAACATAAGAAAGGAGGAACACTGCAGCAGGCCTGTTGGCCCATTCTAAGCAGGTCCTTCACATTCCATCCCACTAACAGAATATTTGTTCAACCTAATTTTCAAGAAATAAGCTTTGATAATTTTATTTACTCATGTGCAATTCCCACTCAAATCCAACCCCTTTCACTCATGAATTTATCCAACCTAAATTTAAAACTACCCAAGGTCCTTGCTTCAATAACCCTACTAGGCAGACTGTTCCACTCATCAACTACCCTATTTCCAAACCAATACTTTCCTATATCCTTTCTAAATCTAAACTTATCTAACTTGAATCCATTATTGCGGGTTCTCTCTTGGAGAGATACCCTCAAGACCTTATTTATATCCCCTTTGTTAATACCCATTTTCCACTTGTATACCTCGATCATGTCTCCCCTCATTCTACGTCTTACAAGTGAATGTAATTTAAGGGTCTTCAATCTTTCTTCGTAAGGAAGATTTCTAATGCTATGTATTAATTTAGTCATTCTACGCTGAATGTTTTCTAACGAATTTATGTCCATTCTGTAATATGGAGACCAGAACTGAGCTGCATAATCTAGGTGAGGCCTTACTAATGATGTATAAAGCTGTAATATGACCTCTGGACTTCTGTTGCTAACACTTCTTGATATAAATCCCAGTAATCTATTTGCCTTATTACGTACGCTTAGGCATTGCTGTCTTGGTTTAAGGTTGCTGCTTACCATCACCCCCAAGTCCTTCTCGCAATCTGTATGGCTAAGTTCTACGTTATTTAACTTATAAGTGCTTGGGTTATGGACACTCCGAGCTTAAGAACTTTGCATTTATCTACATTGAACTGCATCTGCCATTTTTCTGACCAGGAATTGAGTTTGTCTAAATCCTCCTGTAGTTCACTGACATCTACGTCTGAATCGATTATCCTACCTATCTTCGTGTCATCAGCGAATTTGCTCATATCACTAGAAATTCCCTCGTCAAGGTCATTTATATATATTATAAACAACAATGGGCCCAAAACCGATCCCTGAGGAACGCCACTTGTTACAGATCCCCACTCCGATTTAACCCCATTTATGCACACCCTCTGCTTCCTATTGGTGAGCCATGACTCGATCCATGACAACACTTTTCCCCAATGCCATGAGCAGCCACTTTCTTTAACAGTCTCTGATGTGGTTCTCTATCAAAAGCCTTACTAAAATCCAAATAAACGATATCGAATTCTTTATCATTATCAACTGCCTCAAAAGCCTTACTGAAAAAGTTAATAAATTAGTTAGGCAGGAACGGCCCCTGATGAATCCATGCTGAGTATCATTAATCAAATTATGCCCATCGAGATGGCTTCTATGTTATCAGCTATAATCGACTCTAGTAATTTGCCTACAATTGATGTTAGACTTATTGGGCGGTAATTTGATGGTAACGACTTGTCCCCTGCTTTAAAAATAGGAATTACATTAGCCATCTTCCACGTATCCGGCACTACACCTGTTTGAAGAGATAGGTTAAAAATCTTAGTTAAGGGTTCACAGAGTTCTATTTTGCATTCCTTAAGAACCCTTGAAAAAAGCTCATCAGGGCCTGGCGATTTATTTTGCTTCAAACGGTCTATCTGTTTGATAACCTTTTCGCTAGTGACTGTGATACTACATAATTTATCTTCTTCTGGGCCTCTGTAAAAATTAATTACTGGGATATTATTAATGTCTTCCTGTGTGAAAACCGAGAGAAAATAATTATTAAAAATAGAGCACATATCATTCTCCTTGTCAGTAAGATGCCCAAAGTTATTTTTAAGGGGACCTATCTTATCCCTAACTTTTGTTCTATAAACCTGGAAAAAACTTTTTGGGTTAGTTTTTGAATCCTAGCAACTTTAATTTCATAGTCCCGTTTAGCTTTTCTTATTCCCTTTTTAACGTCCCTCTTAATGTCAGTATACTGATTTATAAGATGACCCTCACCTCTTTTATGCGCCTATAAATTCCTTTCTTCTGCCCTAAAAGATATTTGAGCCTATTATTCATCCATTTTGGGTCATTTCTACTTGATCTAATTTCTTTATACGGGATAAATGTTCTTTGGGCAGCCTGTATAGTGTTAAGAAAACTGTCATATTGATACCTCTCTTCTTCACCCCAGTCCACAGTTGATAAGTGTTCTCTAAGTCCATTATAATCTGCTAAGCGAAAATCTGGGACCATTACTGAATTATCCCTACTATCATACATCCATTCAATGCTAAAGGTAATTGACTTGTGATCGCTTGAGCCGAGTTCCTCTGTAATTTCTAAATTATTAACAAGGGTTTCCTTGCTTGCCAGAACCAAGTCAAGTAGGTTATTTCCCCTTGTAGGTTCTGTTACAAACTGCTTCAAAAAGCAATCCTGAACTACTTCTAAAAGTCGTTAGATTCTAAATTCCCTGTCATGAAATTCCAATCAATCTGACTAAAGTTAAAGTCCCCTAGAATTACTACGTTATCGTGTCTTGTGGCCTTAACAATTTCCTCCCAAAGTAGTCTCCTTGTTCCCTATCTAAGTTTGGAGGACGGTAAATCACGCCTAAAATAAATTTTTCACACCCTCTGAAAATTCTATCCAGACAGACTCTGTATGTGTTAATTCAGACTTTATACCCGTTTTTATGCAACAATTTAAATGATCACGGACATAGAGTGCCACCCCACCCCTTTCCCGATACTTCTGTCTACTTGGAACAATTTAAAACCCTGAATGTGACATTCGGCAGGCAAGTCCCTATTTTTCATATTAAACCATGTCTCAGTTATTGCAAAAACATCAATATTACCCGTACTTGCAACTAATCTAAACTCGTCCATCTTATTCCTAGCACTACGACTATTGGTGTAATATATATTTAGAGACCCTACTTTCTCTTTACCCTTCCTGCTCATCTCTGTTTTTCCACTATACCTATTACTGTCCTTGTCATCTAGTGTCACTAGCTTTCTACTATCCACCCTATTCTGCCTATTACTAGTTCTCCTACAACTTATAATATTACTACACTGGGACTTCTCTGTTTTCCCCCCAAAACCCATACCACTAACTATTTCTAGTTTAAAGCCATAACAGCTCCCTCCACTGCAGTTGCCAGTGCCCCCACCCCAGACCTGGATAAGTGAACCCCATCCCTGGCATACATGTCATTTCTGCCATAGAAGAGGTCCCAGTTGTCAATGAATGTTACTGAATTTTCCTTACAGTATTTGTCCAGCCAGCAATTGACACCAATTGCCCTGGACAGCCATTCATTATGCACACTCTCTGCTTCCTATTGGTGAGCCATGACTCGATCCATGACAGCACTTTTCCCCCAATGCCATGAGCTGCCACTTTCTTTAACAGTCTCTGGTGCGGTACTCTATCAAAAGCCTTACTAAAGTCTAAATAAACAATATCGAATTCTTTATCGTGATCAACAGCCTCAAAAGCTTTAGTGAAGAAGGATAATAAATTAGATAGGCAGGAACGGCCCCTCGTGAATCCATGCTGAGTATCATTAATCAAATTATGGTTATCTAGATGGCTTCTAATAATATCAGCTATAATTGACTCTAGTAATTTGCCTACAATTGAGGTAAGGCTTACTGGGCGGTAATTTGACTGTAGTGACTTGTCCCCTGCTTTAAAAATAGGAATTACATTAGTTATCTTCCACATATCAGACACTACACCTGTTTGAAGAAATAAATTAAAAATGTTAGATATTGGTTCACAGAGTTCCATTTTGCATCCCTTAAGAACCCTTGCAAAAAGCTCATCAGGACCTGGCGATTTATTTTGTTTCAGTCGGTCTAGTTGTTTCATAACCATTTCACTAGTGACTGTGATATTACATAATTTAATTTCTTCTGGGCCTCTGTAAAAATTAAATTCTGGGATATTATTAGTATCTTCCTGCGTGAAAACCGAGAGAAAATAATTATTAAAAATAGAGCACATATCATTCTCCTTGTCAGTAAGATGCCCAGAGTTGTTTTTAAGGGGACCTATCTTATCCCTAACATTTGTTCTATAAACCTGGAAAAAACTTTTTGGGTTAGTTTTTGAATCCCTAGCAACTTTAATTTCATAGTTCAGTTTAGCTTTTCTTATCCTCTTTTTAACGTCCCTCTTAATGTCAGTATACTGATTTATAAGATGTCCCTCACCTCTATTTATGCGCTTATAAATTCCTTTCTTTTGCACTAAAAGATATTTGAGCATATTATTCATCCATTTTGGGTCATTTCTACTTGATCTAGTTTCTTTATACGGGATAAATGTTCTTTGGGCAGCCTGTATAGTGTTAAGAAAACTGTCATATTGATACCTCTCTTCGTTACCCAGTCCACAGTTGATAATTGTTCTCTAAGTCCATCATAATCTGCTAAGCGAAAATCTGGGACCGTTACTGAATTATCTCTACTATCATACATCCATTCAATGCTAAATTTAATTGACTTATGGTCGCTTAAGCCGAGTTCCTCTGTAATTTCTAAATTATTAACAAGGGTTTCCTTGCTTGCCAGAACCAAGTCAAGTAGGTTATTTCCCCTTGTAGGTTCTGTCACAAACTGGTTCAAAAAGCAATCCTGAACTACTTCTAAAAAGTCATTAGATTCTAAATTCCCTATCAAGAAATTCCAATCAATCTGACTAAAGTTAAAGTCCCCTAGAATTACTACGTTATCGTGCCTTGTGGCCTTAACAATTTCCTCCCAAAGTAGTCTCCCTTGTTCCCTATCTAAGTTTGGAGGACGGTATATCACGCCTAAAATCAATTTTTCGCATCCCTCTGAAAATTATATCCAAACAGACTCTGTATGTGTTATTTCAGACTTTATACCCGTTTTTATGCAACAATTTAAATGATCACGGACATAGAGTGCCACCCCACCCCCCTTCCCGATACTTCTGTCTACTTGGACCAATTTAAAACCCTGAATGTGACATTCGCCAGGCATGTCCCGATTTTTCATATTAAACCATGTCTCAGTTATTGCAAAAACATCAATATTACCAGTACTTGCAACTAATCTCAACTCGTCCATCTTATTCCTAGCACTACGACTATTGGTGTAATATACACTTAAAGACCCTCCTTTCTCTTTACCCTTCCTGCTCATTTCTGCTTTTCCACTATACCTATTACTGTCCTTGTCACCTAGTGCCACTGACTTTCCAATATCCACCTTATTCTGTCTATTACTATTTCCCATAGAATTGATAACATTACTACATTGGGACTTCACTGTTTCCCTCCCATTACCCATACCACTAACGTTTTCTAGTTTAAAGCCCTAACAGCTACCTCCACTGCAGTTGCCAGTGCCCCCACCCCAGACCTAGATAAGTGAACCCCATCCCTGGCATACATGTCTTTTCTGCCATAGAAGAGTTCCCAGTTGTCAATGAATGTTACTGCATTTTCCTTACAGTATTTGTCCAGCCGGCAATTGACACCAATTGCCCTGGACAACCATTCACATCCAACTCCCCTCCTTGGCAAAACACCACATGTAACAGGGTTCCCACCCTTCTTCCTAATTCTGTCTATTGCTGACCTATAGCTGCTAATCAGCTCCTCACTCCTACGTCTGCCAACAGCGTTGCCTCCAGCACTGAGACAGATAATAGGATTGCTCCCATTTCCTCTCATGATGTCGTCCAGACGGCTAACAATATCTAGCATCCCAGCCCCTGGATAACATACCCTCTGCCTCCTATTCCTATCCTTTAGACAAAATTCCCTATCCATAAACCTAATCTGACTATCCCCAACTAAAACAATGTTCTTACCTCGACTGGTGGTGTGCATTACGTTCTCGACGGTCTTTGTAGAGATGGTCATCGCTGGGATGTCTTCACATTCGTCTGATAACAAGGAAAAAGAGTTGCTGGTTTTCACAGCAGTCTCCTGGACCTTCTTCAACTTCAGCTTCGTCCCTTCAGAACCGACTAGCATCCATTCATTGGTCTGATCATCGGCGACATTGTTCCGGGGATAATCCTTGCATATACCCTTCAATCGTTGAATTTCTCTTCTAGCCTCCGTTAATTCAGCCTTAAGTTGTCATCGGTGTTTAGTAGTAGTGCTTGTGAGTAGAGAAATATTTAAATGACCACTGACACAGTTGAACATAACTCGCTCCTGGTAAAATGAACATTAGAACAACAAAAAGTGTTAATCAAACTGTGTCAAATGATTTCTGTGTCAAATGATTCTGTAGTTTCTGGTCCCAGAAATAAATATTTGTTATCTGCTGACAGTGATGAGAGATACTGAGTGCCGCTAGGTACGACATCGGCTGTCTGCCACCAGAGACAAACATTGCTGTTTGCTGTAGTAGCGAACATTACGATTTGTATCTAGAGGCGAACATTATTATAAAAACATAAGAAAAAAGGAACACTGCAGCAGGCCTACTGGCCCATGCGAGGCAGGTCCAAGTCTCCCACCCGCTTAAGCCAATGCCCCGACCCACCCAGGTCAGGTTACATTCACTTATGGAAGGAGCACGGCATCTGACCTAGTAGCACAAGCTAGTCAGGACCAACTCACACCCACCCGCACCCACTCATATATTTATCTAGCCTATTTTTAAAACTACACAACGTTTTAGCCTCTATAACTGTACTCGGGAGTTTGTTCCACTCATCGACAACTCTATTACCAAACCAATGCTTTCCTATATCCTTCCTGAATCTGAATTTATCCAACTTAAAGCCATTGCTGCGAGTCCTGTCACTACTAGATATTTTTAGCACGCTATTTACATCCCCTTTATTTATTCATGTTTTCCATTTATACACCTCAATCATATCCCCCCTAATTCTCATCTGTTACCAATGAGGAGCATTACTATACCGAACAAACAATAAGAATTACTATGTAATGCCAATTTGCATTAGAGATAAACTTTATTGACTACCTCAAGTGGTAAATATTGTTCTGTACTATCAGTTAACATTACTGTCTGCCACCACTGATGTGCATTACTGTCTGCCATCAGTGAAGTGCATTAATGTCACCCACCATTGATGACCATCAACGTTTGTTCCTCATACAGCAATAATATATATTAGATACTGAAAATATATTTTTTATACTCAATTCCACACACACCACGGTATGTTCCACAAACCTCATTATATTCTAAAATAACGGGTATGTACCGCACACAACGGCATTGTGTTCCTATAAATAATTGGCTCGACACAGACTATCGTGTTACCCACTCACCGACATGTGTCACACCCAAAAATATGTTCTACACATAACCGAATGTTCTCCTCTTAAGAATATGTTGGACACACATGATACTGTTCTGTACACAATTGTGTTCCATACACGCTATTTTGTATGATATACAGCAGTCTGTACCACAATCAACAGTATGTACCACACAGAAAACTATGTTCCACATGCAACAAATTGTTAGACACTGAGCATAATGTCCGATTAAAGCAGTATACTCTAAACTCATTAAAAAAAGACCAAATTACAAGAGAGCTCTTCACGCAGCCTTGTGTTCCACACTCAACAATTTTATAAGTGATCTTGAAAGTGATATTGGTGTTGCTACATGTGTCCCCCAAGAAAGATAATAAAGTGAAATCAGTGTGTGACTAGTGAAAGAAGCACAGTAAATAGGAATAAATTATTTATAATGAATAAATAAAGGTGGAGGTACTACGCCAGGACATCACTTCGAGATAGATAATCTACAAGCTGATTGCAAGCATTCAAATAAGCGTGGTTTTGGGGAGTCAGGTGTGGGTTCCCAGGTACTGCCAGCTGTGGAAATAAATGGTATAAAATAGCGACACAATGGAAAAAATAAACACAAAAGCAGTGTAATGTTTGGAGGTCTCTGGATGTTTCGCCCACGTATAATTTGCTGCAGAACATTACCAGTATTATACAGGACAATCTTCAATTCTCTACAGGGGTATACACAATCCCTAGTAACAACTGCAGCAAGCAGATCTGACGGCCCAAGGAATGCCTGTGTTCAACACCGAAATTCACACAACCATTTAATCAACTACAGAAACGCAAGACTCATCGCCAGAGAAGACAACACTCAATACCGAAGAATCCTGGAATCATCACTTATGTGTATATCCAACAATTTCAACCAAAACAACGGCTTCTATAACATAGTTGAACCCCTTGCCAAGAAACTTCTTCATCGCTTTCCCACATAAGAACATAAGAATGGAAGAACACTGCAAATGGCCTACTCATATACTTGCCCAATCTCTTTTTAAAGCTACCCATGGACCTAGACTCTGTCACCCTATTCGGAAGATCGTCACATACAACATTCTCCACCGGACTCCATCCTATATATACTCTCGTACCTTTCACCCAGGTAGATCTGTTTGTAACTTGATAAAGCTCACTGTGTGGGCGAAACGTTGTCAACAAAGGATCACATTATAAGAACATAAGAAAGGAGGAACACTGCAGCAGGCCTGTTGGCCCATACTAGGCAGGTCCTTCACATTCCATCCCACCAACAGAACACTTGTTCAACCCAACTTTCAATGCTACCCAAGAAATAAGATTTGATAATTTTATTTACTCATGTGCAATTCCCACTCAAATCCAACCCCTCTCACTCATGAATTTATCCAACCTAAATTTAAAACTACCCAAGGTCCTAGCTTCAATAACCCTACTAGGCAGACTGTTCCACTCATCAACTACCCTATTTCCAAACCAATACTTTCCTATATCCTTTCTAAATCTAAATTTATCTAACTTGAATCCATTATTGCGGGTTCTCTCTTGGAGAGATACCCTCAAGACCTTATTTATATCCCCTTTGTTAATACCTATTTTCC
>WNWK01053141.1:0-11961 GCA_009830355.1 Cherax destructor
GGTTTTTGAGCGGGTTTTAGTGGTTTTCTGGGAAAAATCATTTTTTTGCTAAAATACTTAGATTTTCCCCTTTTAAAAAATTTCCCGCAATTGGGAAAATTTTTGGGAAAAATAACAAAATTTTTTGATTTTCTTTTTGGGGAAATTTTTCTTTTTAAAGGGATATTTTTTTTTAAAAAAAAGTTTTTTTAAAAAACCCCTTTTTAAAACCTTAAAAATTTTTAAAAAAAATAAAATAAGTTTTATAGCATTTTTTTAATTTTATAAATTATTTTCATATTTTTAAAAAATCCCCTTAAAAATCTATAAAAATCAATTTTTTTTTAGAAATTTCATATTATTTTCGAAAAATACATGAAAAATTAAAAAAACCCCAAAAAAAGTGCAAATCATTTTATTGCATATTTCGACGTTTTGAGCCCGGGTTTTGGGGCTTTTTTGGAAAAATTTTATTTTTTGCTAAAATACTTTGATTTTCACACTTTTTAAAAAGAATTTCTCCCGCAATTGAAATTTATGGGAAAAGTAAGCAAAAATTTTTTATTTTCTTTAGGGAAACTTACTCATAGGTATATTTTATCTAAAAAAAAGTTTTTTAGGGAAAAACCTTTAAAATGCCTTAAATCGTCAAAAAAAGCAATAAAAACCCCAAATTTTATAGCATTTTTTTAATATTTATTAATTTTTTTACATATTTTTAAAAATCCCATTAAAAAACTATAAAAATCAATTTTTTTTATAAAATATTTCATATTATTTTCGAAAAATACATGAAAAAAAAAAAGGTTATTTTTTTGCATATTTCGACGTTTTTGAGCGGGTTTTAGGGTTTTTTCCCCAAAAAAAATTTTTTTGCTAAAATTTAGTTTTTTTTACTTTTAAATAAATTTTCCCGCAATTGAAATTTATGGGAAAATAAGCAAAATTTTATGATTTTTTTTGGAAACTTACTTATAGGTATATTTTATCTAAAAAAAAATTTTTTTAAAAACCCTTTAAAATGCCTTGAACGTCAAAAAAGCAAAAAAAAAGTTTTTTTAGCATTTTTTTTTATTTATAAATTATTTACATATTTTAAAAAAACCCATTAAAAAACTATAAAAAACAATTTTTTTTTTAAATATTTTTTATATTATTTTCGAAAAAAATAAAAAAAATGAAAATTTAAAAGTATTTTTTGCATATTTCGAGTTTTAGAGCGGTTTGGGGTTTTTGGAAAAATCATTTTTTGCTAAAATACTTAGATTTTCACACTTTTAAAAAAATTTCTTCCCCCCCAAATTTTTAAATTTTTTGGGGGGAAATAAGCAAAATTTTTTGATTTTCTTTTTTAAAAAATTTTTAAAAAGGGATATTTTATCTAAAAAAAAAATTTTTAAAAAACCTTTAAAAAGCCAAAACGTCAAAAATGAATTTAAAAAAATTTTTTTAGCATTTTTTTTTTAAAATTTTTTAAAAAATTTTTTCATTTTTTAAAAAACCCATTTTAAAAAACTATAAAAATCATTTTTTTTATAGAATATTTCATAATATTTTCGAAAATACATGAAACATTAAAAAGCTCAGAAAAATGTGCTAACATCGTATTTTATTGCATATTTCGACGTTTTAGAGCGGTTTGAGTGCTTTTCTGGCAAAACTCATTTTTTAGCTAAAATACTTACATTTTCACACTTTTAAATAGAATTTCTACTGCAATTGAAATTTATGGGAAAAGTAACAAAATTTTATGATTTTCTTTTAGGAAGCTTACTTATAGGTATATTTTATCTAAAAAATAGTTTTCAGAAAATCCTTGAAAATGCCTTGAATCGTCAAAAAATGGAATAAAATAACGTTTTATAGCATTTTTGAATATTTATTAATTATTTACATATTTTTAAAAAATCCCTTTAAAAATCTATAAAAATCAATATTTTTATAGAATATTTCATATTATTTTCTAAAAATACATGAAACATTAAAAAGCTCAGAAAAATGTGCTAAAATCGCATTTGATGACTTATTTTGACGTTTTAGAGCGGTTTGAGTGCTTTTCTGACAAAACTCATTTTTTAGCTAAAATACTTAGATTTTCCCACTTTTAAATAGAATTTCTACTGCAATTGAAATTTATGGGAAAAGTAAGCAAAATTTTATGATTTTATCTAAAAAAAAAGTTTTTCAGAAAATCCTTGAAAATGCCTTGAATCGTCAAAAAATGCAATAAAATCAAGTTTTAAAGCATTTTTGAATATTTATAAATTATTTACATATTTTTAAAAAATCCTATTAAAAATCTATAATATTTCATATTATTTTCGAAAAATACATGAAACATAAAAAAAAATCAGAAAAATGTGCTAAAATCGTATTTTATTGCAAATTTCGACGTTTTAGAGCGTTTTGAGTGCTTTTCTGGCAAAACTCATTTTTCAGCTAAAATACTTAGATTTTCACACTTTTAAAAGAATTTCTACTGAATTGAAATTTATGGGAAAAGTAAGCAAAATTTTATGATTTTCTTTTGGAAGCTTACTTATAGGTATATTTTATCTAAAAAATAGTTTTCAGAAAATCCTTGAAAATGCCTTAAATCGTCATAAAATGCAATAAAATCAAGTTTTATAGCATTTTTGAATATTTATTAATTATTTACATATTTTTAAAAAATCCCATTAAAAATCTATAAAAATCATTATTTTTATAGAATATTTCATATTATTTTCGAAAAATACATGAAACATTAAAAAGCTCAGAAAAAAAAGTGCTAAAATGTATTTTTTTATATTTCACGGAGAGCCCTTTTTTTTGTTTTCCCAAAACTTTTTTTTAATAAAAACTTAAATTTTTACACTTTTTAAAAAAAAATTTCCCCCCCAATTGAAATTTAGGGGGTTTAACAAAATTTTTTGATTTTTTTTTTTAAAACTTACTTATAGGTATTTTTTTCTAAAAAAAATTTTTTGAAAACCTTTAAAAAAACCCTTTAATTTAAAAAAAGGAATAAAAAAGTTTTTTAGGTTTTTTAAAAATTTTTTTTAATTTTTTTTTTTTACCAAAATTTTTTTAAAAAATTTAAAAATTTAAAAAAAATTAATTAAAAAAAAAAATTTTTTTAAAGAATATTTAAAAATTTTTTAAAAATTTTTAAAAACCCCCAAAAATTAAAAAAAATTTTTAAAATTTTTTTTGATATTTTTTTAAAAAAATTTAAAAAGGGGGTTAAAGGTTTTTAAAACTTTTTTTTGCTAAAATTTTTAGGGGGTTTCCCACTTTTAAATTTAAAATTTTCCCAATTGAAATTTTGGGAAAAAAAAAAATTTTATGATTTTTTTTTAAACTTACTTTAGGTATATTTTTTTTAAAAAAAAGTTTTTTAGAAAAAATTTTAAAAAAACCCAAATTTCAAAAAGAATAAAAAAATTTTTTTGTTTTTTTAAAATTTTTTAAAATTTTTTTCATATTTTTTTAAAAAACCCCCCTTAAAAAAAAATAAAAAACATTTTTTTTTTTAGAATATTTATATTTTTTGAAAAAAACATTAAACATTAAAAAGCTCAAAAAAAAAGTGCCTTTTAAAAGTTTTTTTTTTTAAAAATTTTTTGGGGGTTTTAAAAAATTTTTTTCAAAAATTTTAAAAACAAAATTTTTGATTTTTTTTCAACCTTTTTTTTTAAAAAAAATTTTTTCCTTAAAAAAATTTAATTGGGGAAAAAACAAAAATTTTTATTTTTTTTTTTTCCCTTTTATTTTTTTAAAAAAAAATTTTTTTTGGGGAAAAAAATTTAAAAAAGCCTTAAAAGTCAAAAAAAGGAATAAAATAAGTTTTATTGCTTTTTTTTTTTAAAATTTTTTACAATTTTTAAAAAAACCCCCAAAAATCTATAAAAAACAAATTTTTTTTATAGAATATTTCTTTTTTCGAAAAATTTAAAAAAAAAATTAAAAAAACCCGAAAAATGTGCTAAAAAACGTTTTTTTTTATATTTCAAAAAATTTTTAAAAAGGGGTTTAAAAACTTTTTTGGCAAAAATCATTTTTAGCTAAAAAAAATTAGGGGGTTTTCCCTTTTAAATAAATTTTTCCCCCCCCAAATTAAATTTTTGGGGAAAAAAAAAAACAAAAATTTTTTATTTTTTTTTTTGGAAGTTTTTTTTTTTGGTTTTTTTTTTTCTAAAAAAAAGTTTTTTTTTGGGAAAAAGGGGAAAAACCCAAAACGTAAAAAAAAAAAATAAAATCCAATTTTTTTTAAAATTTTTAATTTTTTAAAAAAAAATTAAAAAATAAAAATTTAAATTTTTTAGAATATTTCAATTTTTTTCGAAAAATCCCCCAAAATTAAAAGCTCAGAAAAAAAAAGGTAAAAAAGTATTTTATTTCATATTTTAAGTTTTTGAGGGGTTTTTGCTTTTTGGAAAACTCATTTTTTTCCCAAAAAACTTTTAAATTTTTCCCCTTTTTTAAAAAAAATTTTCCCCCCCAAATTGGGGAAAATTTTGGGAAAAATTTAAACAAAATTTTTTGATTTTCTTTTTTTGGGAAAAATTCTTATAGGTATATTTTTTCTAAAAAAAAATTTTTTGAAAACCTTGAAAATGCCTTAATCGTCAAAAAAAGCAATAAAAAAAAGTTTTTTAGCATTTTTTTTTAAAATTTTTTAAAAAATTTTTTTCATATTTTTAAAAAAACTATTAAAATCTTAAAAAAACCAAAATTTTTTTGAATATTTTTATTTTTTTAAAAAAAGAAAAATTAAAGGGTCAGAAAATGTGCTAAAATCCATTTTTTTGATTTTTCCTTTAGAAAGTTTGAGTGCTTTTCTGGCAAAACTCATTTTTAGCTAAAATACTTAGATTTTCACACTTTTAAATAGAATTTCTACTGCAATTGAAATTTATGGGAAAAGTAAGCAAAATTTTTTGATTTTCTTTAGAAGCTTACTATAGGTATATTTTATCTAAAAAATAGTTTTCAGAAAATCCTTGAAAATGCCTTAATCGTCAAAAATGCAATAAATCAAGTTTTATAGCATTTTGAATATTTATTAATTATTTACATATTTTTAAAAAATCCCATTAAAAATCTATAAAAATCAATATTTTTAAGAATATTTCATATTATTTTCGAAAAATACATGAAACATTAAAAAGCTCAGAAAAATGTGCTAAAATCGTATTTTATTGCATATTTCGACGTTTTAGAGCGTTTGAGTGCTTTTCTGGCAAAACTCATTTTTTAGCTAAAATACTTAGATTTTCACACTTTTAAATATAATTTCTCCTGCAATTGAAATTTATGGGAAAAGTAAGCAAAATTTTATGATTTTCTTTTAGGAAGCTTACTCATAGGTATATTTTATCTAAAAAATAGTTTTCAGAAAATCCTTGAAAATGCCTTAATCGTCAAAAAATGCAATAAAATAGTTTTTATAGCATTTTTGAATATTTATTAATTATTTACATATTTTTAAAAATCCCATTAAAAATCTATAAAATCAATATTTTTATAGAATATTTCATATTATTTTCGAAAAATACATGAAACATTAAAAGCTCAGAAAAATGTGCTAAAATCGTATTTTATTGCATATTTCGACGTTTTAGAGCGTTTGAGTGCTTTTCTGGCAAAACTCATTTTTCAGCTAAAATACTTAGATTTTCACACTTTTAAATAGAATTTCTCTGCAATTGAAATTTATGGGAAAAGTAAGCAAAATTTATGATTTTCTTTTAGAAGCTTACTATAGGTATATTTTATCAAAAATAGTTTTTCGAAAATCTGAAAATGCTTGATGTCAAAAATGCAATAAAATAAGTTTTATAGCATTTTTGAATATTTATTAAAATTATTTACATATTTTTAAAAATCCCATTAAAAATCTATAAAAAACAATATTTTTATAGAATATTTCAATTATTTTCGAAAAATACATGAAACATTAAAAGCTCAGAAAAAAGTGCTAAAATCGTATTTTATTGCATATTTCGACGTTTTAGAGCGTTTGAGTGCTTTTCTGGCAAAACTCATTTTTCAGCTAAAATACTTAGATTTTCACACTTTTAAATAGAATTTCTACTGCAATTGAAATTTATGGGAAAAGTAAGCAAAATTTTATGATTTTCTTTTAGGAAGCTTACTATAGGTATATTTTATCTAAAAAATAGTTTTCAGAAAATCCTTGAAAATGCCTTAATCGTCAAAAATGCAATAATAACGTTTTATAGCATTTTTGAATATTTATTAATTATTTACATATTTTTAAAAATCCCATTAAAATCTATAAAATCATTATTTTATAGAATATTTATATTATTTCGAAAATACATAAACATTAAAGCTCAGAAAATGTTAAAATCATTTATTGCATATTTCGACGTTTTAGAGCGTTTGATGTTCTAACCATTTAGTAAAATACTTAGATTTTCACACTAAATAAATTCACTGCAATTGAAATTATGGAAAGACAAATTTAGATTTTCTTTAAGTTACTTAGTATATTTATCTAAAAATATTTTCAGAAAACTTGAAATGTTAATCGCAAATGAATAAATAATTTATAGCATTTTGAATATGTAATTAATTTTAACCTTTGATTAAAATCCAATTAAAATAAAAATTATGCAATAATTTGGATAAATATTTCATATTATTTCAAATAGTTTTTGAAAACTGAAAATGCTTACGTCAAAGAATAAATAGTTTAGTAATATTATAAATTTATATTTTTAAAACCCATTAAACTTAAAATAATATTTTATAGAATATTTATATTTTCGAAAATAATAAACATTAGCAGAAATGCAAATCTTTTTATTGCATATTTGACGTTTAGAGGTTGAGGCTTCGGCAAACTCATTTTAGCAAATCTAGATTTCACACTTTAATAGAATTTCTGAATTGAAATTTATGGAAAAGTAAATTTGATTTTTTTTATTATATTTTTAATTTTAAAAAGTTTCCAATAAAATTTATCTTTGATTAAAACTTTTAATTAATAAATAATTTTTATAAATATTTTATTTTCGAAAACATAAACATTAAAGCAGAAATGTGTAAATGTATTTTATGCATATTTACGTTTGATTTGTGCTTCTGCAACTCATTTTTAATATAGATTTTCACACTTAAATAGAATTCTATTGAAATTTAGAATATTTTAATTATGATTTTCTTTCAGAAACCTAAAATGTAATCAAATGAATAAAGTTATAGCATTTGAATATTAATTATTTAATATTTTAAACATTAAATTATAAAATCAATATTTTTATAGAATATTTATATTATTTTGAAAATCATTTTTAACTAAAATACTTAATTTTCACACTTTTAAAAGAATTTCTACTGCAATTGAAATTTATGGGAAAAGTAAGCAAAATTTTATGATTTTCTTTTAGGAAGCTTACTATAGGTATATTTTATCTAAAAAATAGTTTTCAGAAAATCCTTGAAAATGCCTTGAATCGTCAAAAATGCAATAAAATAGTTTTATAGCATTTTGAATATTTATAATTATTTCATATTTTTAAAATCCATTAAAAATCTATAAAATCATTATTTTTAAGAATATTTCATATTATTTTCGAAAATACATGAAACATTAAAAAGCTCAGAAAATGTGCTAAAACGTATTTTATTGCATATTTCGACGTTTTAGAGCGGTTTGAGTGTTTTCTGGCAAAACTCATTTTCAGCTAAAATACTAGATTTTCACACTTTTAAATAGAATTTCTACTGCAATTGAAATTTATGGAAAAGTAACAAAATTTATGATTTTCTTTATAAGCTTACTCATAGGTATATTTATCTAAAAATATTTTCAGAAAATCCTTTAAAATGCTTGAATCGTCAAAATGCAATAAAATAAGTTTTATAGCATTTTGAATATTTATAAATTATTTTTTAAAAATCCCATTAAAAATCTATAAAAATCATTATTTTATAGAATATTTCATATTATTTTCGAAAATACATGAAACATTAAAAGCTCAGAAAAATGTGCTAAAATCGTATTTTATTGCATATTTCGACGTTTTAGAGCGGTTTGAGTGCTTTTCTGGCAAAACTCATTTTAGCTAAAATACTTAGATTTTCACACTTTTAAATAAATTTCTACTGCAATTGAAATTTATGGGAAAAGTAAGCAAAATTTTATGATTTTCTTTTTGGAAGCTTATAAGGTTATTTTATCTAAAAATAGTTTTTCAGAAAATCTTGAAAATGCCTTAAATCGTCAAAAATGCAATAAAATAAGTTTTATAGCATTTTGAATATTTATAAATTATTTACATATTTTTAAAAATCCCATTAAAAATCTATAAAAATAATATTTTATAGAATATTTCATATTTTCGAAAATACATGAAACATTAAAAGCTAGAAAAATGTGCTAAAATCGTATTTTATTGCATATTTCGACGTTTTAGAGCGGTTTGAGTGCTTTCTGGCAAAACTCATTTTAGCTAAAATACTTAGATTTTCACACTTTTAAATAGAATTTCTACTGCAATTGAAATTTATGGAAAAGTAAGCAAAATTTTATGATTTTCTTTTGGAAGCTTACTCATAGGTATATTTTATCTAAAAATAGTTTTCAAAACTGAAAATGCCTTAATCGTCAAAATGCAATAAAATAAGTTTTATAGCATTTTGAATATTTATAATTATTTACATATTTTTAAAAATCCCATTAAAATCTATAAAATCAATATTTTATAGAATATTTCAATTATTTTCGAAAATACATGAAACATTAAAAGCTCAGAAAAATGTGCTAAAATCGTATTTTATTGCATATTTGACGTTTTAGACGTTTGAGTGTTTTCTGAAAACTCATTTTTAGCTAAATACTAGATTTTCACACTTTTAAATAGAATTTCTACTGCAATTGAAATTTATGGGAAAAGTAAGCAAAATTTTATGATTTTCTTTTAGGAAGCTTACTATAGGTATATTTTATCTAAAAATAGTTTTCAGAAAATCTTGAAAATGCTTGAATCGTCAAAAATGCAATAAAATAAGTTTATAGCATTTTGAATATTATAATTATTACATATTTTTAAAAATCCCATTAAAATCTATAAAATCAATATTTTTAAGAATATTTATATTATTTTCGAAAATACATGAAACATTAAAAGCTCAGAAAATGTGCTAAATCGTATTTTATTGCATATTTCGACGTTTAGAGCGGTTTGAGTGCTTTTCTGGCAAACTCATTTTTAGCTAAAATACTAGATTTTCAACTTTTAAATAAATTTCCTGCAATTGAAATTTATGGAAAAGTAAAAAATTTATGATTTTTTTTAGAAGCTTATTATGGTATATTTTATCTAAAAATAGTTTCGAAACTGAAAATGCGAATGTCAAAAATGCAAAATAGTTTTATAGCATTTTAATATTTATAATTATTTCATATTTTAAAATCCATTAAAAATCTATAAAATATATTTTATAGAATATTTCATATTATTTTCGAAAAATACATGAAACATTAAAAAGCTCAGAAAAATGTGCTAAAACGTATTTTATTGCATATTTCGACGTTTAGAGCGTTTGAGTGTTTCTCAAAACTCATTTTAGCTAAATACTAGATTTTCACACTTTTAAATAGAATTTCTACTGCAATTGAAATTTATGGGAAAAGTAAGCAAAATTTTATGATTTTCTTTTAGAAGCTTACTTATAGGTATATTTATCAAAAAATAGTTTTCGAAAATCTTGAAAATGCCTTAATCGTCAAAAATGAATAAAATAAGTTTTATAGCATTTTGAATATTTATAAATTATTTACATATTTTAAAAATCCCATTAAAATCTATAAAATATTATTTTTATAGAATATTTATATTATTTCGAAAATACATGAAACATTAAAAGCTCAGAAAATGTGCAAATCGTATTTTATTGCATATTTCGACGTTTAGAGCGTTTGAGTGTTTTGCAAAACTCATTTTAGCTAAATACTTAGATTTTACACTTTTAAATAAATTTCTACTGCAATTGAAATTTATGGAAAAGTAAGCAAATTTATGATTTTTTGAATATAGGTATATTTATCAAAATATTTTCAGAAAATCCTTGAAAATCCTTAATCGTCAAAAATGCAATAAAATAAGTTTTATAGCATTTTAATATTTATAAATTATTTATATTTTAAAAATCCATTAAAATCTATAAAATCAATATTTATAGAATATTTCATATTATTTTCGAAAATACATGAAACATTAAAAAAAAAGCTCAAAAATGTGCTAAATCGTATTTTTTTTGCATATTTCGACGTTTTAAAAGCGTTTGAGTGCTTTTCTGGCAAAACTCATTTTAGCTAAAATACTTAGATTTTCACACTTTTAAATAAATTTCTACTGCAATTGAAATTTATGGGAAAAGTAAGCAAAATTTTTTGATTTTCTTTTGAAGCTTACTCATAGGATATTTTATCTAAAAATAGTTTTTCAGAAAATCTAAAATGTTACTCAAAAAATGCAATAAAATAAGTTTTATAGCATTTTTGAATATTTATAAAATTTTTTACATATTTTTAAAAAATCCCATTAAAAATCTATAAAAATCAATTTTTTTTATAGAATATTTCATATTATTTTCGAAAAATAAAATGAAACATTAAAAAGCTCAGAAAATGTGCTAAAATCGTATTTTTGCATATTTCGACGTTTTAAACGGTTTGAGGTTTTTGGAAAACTCATTTTTTAGCTAAAATACTTAGATTTTCACACTTTTAAATAGAATTTCTCGCAATTGAAATTTATGGGAAAAATAAGCAAAATTTTATGATTTTCTTTTACAAGCTTACTTTCATAGGTATATTTTATCTAAAATAGTTTTTTCAGAAAATCCTAAAATGCCTTAATCGTAAAAAATGAATAAAATTAAATTTATACATTTTAATATTTTAAAAATTTTTTAAAATTTTTAAAAATCCCATTAAAAAACTATAAAAATCAAAATTTTTTGAATTTTCAAATTTTTTTCGAAAAATACATGAAACATTAAAAAACTCAGAAAAAAAGTGCTAAAATCGATTTTATTGATATTTAAAATTTTTTGGCGTTTTGGGGTTTTCTGGCAAAAATCATTTTTTTCTAAAATACTTAAATTTTTACACTTTTAAAAAAAATTTCTCTGCAATTGAAATTATGGGAAAAGTAAGCAAAATTTTATGATTTTCTTTTTGAAGCTTCTTATTATATTTTATCTAAAAAAAAGTTTTTTGAAAAACCTTGAAAAACCTTAACCCAAAAAAAAGAATAAAATAAGTTTTTTTAGCATTTTTGAATATTTATAAAAATTTACTTTTTTCCCCTTAAAAATTTAAAAAAATATTTTTAAAAATATTTCATATTATTTTCGAAAAATACATAAACATTAAAAGCTCGAAAAAAGTGCTAAAACGTATTTTATTCATATTTGACGTTTAGAGCGGTTTGAGGGTTTTCGGGAAAACCATTTTTTTGCTAAAATACTTTGATTTTCAACTTTTTTAAAAAGAATTTTCTGCAATTGAAATTTATGGGGAAAAATAAGCAAAATTTATGATTTTTTTTTAAATTACTCATAGGGGTATTTTTTCTAAAAATAATTTTTTAGAAAATCCTGAAAATGTTAAAACGTCAAAAAATGAATAAAATAAGTTTTATAGCATTTTAAAATTTTTTTAAATTTTTTAAAATTTTTTAAAAAACCCATTAAAATCTAAAAATCATTTTTTTTAAGAATTTTCAATTATTTTCGAAAAAAAATGAAACATTAAAAAGCCAGAAAAAAGTGTAAAATCTATTTTATTGATATTTGATTTTTTGAGCGGGTTTAGGTTTTCCCGGAAAACTCATTTTTTGCTAAAATCCTTTGATTTTCACATTTTAAATAGAATTTCACCCTTAAATTTATGGGGAAAAATAAAAAATTTATGATTTTTTTTGCTTACTCATAGGATATTTTATCTTAAAAAAAATTTTT
>WNWK01053142.1:0-11961 GCA_009830355.1 Cherax destructor
TTTGAGTGGGACTCGCACTTGAGTTAATAGAATCTTCAAAGCTATTTCTTAACATAAGAACATAAGAAAGGGAACACTGCAGCAGGCCTGTTGGCCCATACTGGCAGGTCCTTCAAATCCATCCCTAACAGAATATTTGCTCAACCCAATTTTCAAAGCTACCCAGAAAATAAGCTTTGACAATTCTACCCACTCATGCCGAGTCCCCTCAAATCCAACCCCTCTCACTCATGAAAATTAGGTTGGGCAATTACATAAGAACATAAGAAAGGAGGAACACTGCAGCAGGCCTGTCGGCCCATACTAGGCAGGTCCTTCACAATCCATCCACTAACAGAATATTTGCTCAACCCAATTTTCAAAGCTACCCAAGAAATAAGCTTTGACAATTCTACCCACTCATGCACGAGTCCCACTCAAATCCAACCCTCTCACTCATGAATTTATCCAACCTAAATTTGAAACTACCCAAGGTCCTAGCTTCAATAACCCTACTAGGCAGACTGTTCCACTCATCAACTACCCTATTTCCAAACCAATACTTTCCTATATCCTTTCTAAATCTAAACTTATCTAACTTGAATCCATTATTGCGGGTTCTCTCTTGGAGAGATATCCTCAAGACCTTATTTATATCCCCTTTGTTAATACCCATTTTCCACTTGTATACCTCGATCATGTCCCCCCTCATTCTACGTCTTACAAGTGAATGTAATTTTAGGGTCTTCAATCTTTCTTCGTAAGGAAGATTTCTAATGCTATGTATTAATTTAGTCATTCTACGCTGAATGTTTTCTAACGAATTTATGTCCATTCTGTAATATGGAGACCAGAACTGAGCTGCGTAATCTAGGTGAGGCCTTACTAATGATGTATAAAGCTGTAATATAACCTCTGGACTTCTGTTGCTAACACTTCTTGATATAAATCCCAGTAATCTATTTGCCTTATTACGTACGCTTAGGCATTGCTGTCTTGGTTTAAGGTTGCTGCTTACCATCACCCCCAAGTCCTTCTCGCAATCTGTATGGCTAAGTTCTACGTTATTTAACTTATAAGTGCTTGGGTTATGGACACTCCCGAGCTTCAGAACCTTGCATTTATCTACATTGAACTGCATCTGCCACTTTTCTGACCACGAATTAAGTTTGTCTAAATCTTCCTGAAGTTCTATGACATCTATGTTTGAATCAATTATCCTACCTATCTTCGTGTCGTCGGCGAATTTGCTCATATCACTAGTAATTCCCTCATCAAGGTCATTGATGTATATTATAAATAACAATGGGCCTAAGACTGATCCCTGTGGAACACCACTTGTTACAAGTCCCCATTCGGATTTAACCCCATTTATGCACACTCTCTGCTTCCTATTGGTGAGCCATGACTCGATCCATGACAGCACTTTTCCCCAATGCCATGAGCTGCCACTTTCTTTAACAGTCTCTGGTGCGGTACTCTATCAAAAGCCTTACTAAAGTCTAAATAAACAATATCGAATTCTTTATCGTGATCAACAGCCTCAAAAGCTTTACTGAAGAAGGTTAATAAATTAGATAGGCAGGAACGGCCCCTCGTGAATCCATGCTGGGTATCATTAATCAAATTATGGTTATCTAGATGGCTTCTAATAATATCAGCTATAATTGACTCTAGTAATTTGCCTACAATTGAGGTCAGGCTTATTGGGCGGTAGTTTGACGGTAGTGACTTGTCCCTGCTTTAAAAATAGGAATTACATTAGCCATCTTCCACATATCAGACACTACACCTGTTTGAAGAGATAAATTAAAAATGTTAGATATTGGTTCACAGAGTTCCATTTGCATTCTAAGAACCCTTGCAAAAAGCTCATCAGGACCCGGCGATTTATTTTGTTTCAGTCGGTCCAGCTGTTTCATAATCATTTCGCCAGTGACTGTGATATTACATAATTTATCTTCTTCTGGGCCTCTGTAAAAATTAATTACTGGGATATTATTAATGTCTTCCTGTGTGAAAACCGAGAGAAAATAATTATTAAAAATAGAGCACATATCATTCTCCTTGTCAGTAAGATGCCCAAAGTTATTTTTAAGGGGACCTATCTTATCCCTAACTTTTGTTAGTGGGATGGATTGTGTCAACGGCGCTCACAGTGCTATAGTGTGCACGGTGCTCACAGTGCTATAGTGTGCACGGTGCTCACAGTGCTATAGTGTGCACGGTGCTCACAGTGCTATAGTGTGCACGGTGCTCACAGTGCTATAGTGTGCACGGTGCTCACAGTGCTATAGTATGCACGGCGCTCACAGTGCTATAGTGTGCACGGTGCTCACAGTGCTATAGTGTGCACGGTGCTCACAGTGATGTAGTGTGCACGGTGCTCACAGTGCTATAGTGTGCACGGTGCTCACAGTGCTATAGTGTGCACGGTGCTCACAGTGCTATAGTGTGCACGGTGCTCACAGTGCTATAGTGTGCACGGCGCTCACAGTGCTATAGTGTGCACGGTGCTCACAGTGCTTTAGTGTGCACGGTGCTCACAGTGCTGTAGTGTGCACGGCGCTCACAGTGCTATAGTGTGCACGGTGCTCACAGTGCTATAGTGTGCACGGCGCTCACAGTGCTATAGTGTGCACGGTGCTCACAGTGCTATAGTGTGCACGGCGCTCACAGTGCTATAGTGTGCACGGTGCTCACAGTGCTATAGTGTGCACGGTGCTCACAGTGCTATAGTGTGCACGGCGATCACAGTGCTGTAGTGTGCACGGCGATCACAGTGCTGTAGTGTGCACGGCGCTCACAGTGCTGTAGTGTGCACGACGCTCACAGTGCTGTAGTGTGCACGACGCTCACAGTGCTGTAGTGTGCACGGTGCTCACAGTAGTGTGCACGGCGCTCACAGTAGTGTGCACGGCGCTCACAGTAGTGTGCACGGCGCTCACAGTGCTGTAGTGTGCACGGTGCTCACAGTAGTGTGCACGGTGCTCACTCATCTTTCACATCTTGACATAACAGTTATTTAAAACACTGACTTAATTTATATTTACTATTAAAGTTCTATATTTGTTCTAACATTTTGCGCCGATGGAACCTTAGACACCTGGACAGTTAACGGAAGCGCAGAGGCTGGGCCCAAGAGCCAATACCTGGAGAGGGGTTCGGGGGTCAACGTCTCCGCGGCCCATGACCAGGCTTCGCGGTGGATCAGGGCCTGATCAACCAGGCTGTTACTGCTGGCCGCACGTAAACGAACGTAGGAACCACAGCCCGGCTGATCAGGTACTGACTTATGGCGCGTGTCCAGCGTCTTCAGCAGACACTGTGACTTGAGGCGCGTGTCCAGCGTTTTCAGCAGACACTATGACTTAAGGCGCGTGTCCAGCGTTTTCAGCAGACACTGTGACTTAAGGCGCGTGTCCAGCGTTTTCAGCAGACACTGTGACTTAAGGCGCGTGTCCAGCGTCTTCAGCAGACACTGTGACTTAAGGCGCGTGTACTGCGTCTTCAGCAGACACTGACGTAAGGCGCGTGTCCTGCGTCTTCAACAGACACTGACGTAAGGCGCGTGTCCAGTGTCTTCAGCAGACACTGACTTAATGCGCGTGTCCAGCGTCTTCAGCAGACACTGACTTAAGGCGCGTGTCCAGCGTCTTCAGCAGACACTGTCAGGTGAATACAGCAGAGAAACAGTATACTGTATCATCTTATAAACTAACTAGTGAGAAGTGGTTCCAATTTATTAGCTGTTTTAAAAATAACTTGTAAATATATGTTCGGTGGGAATCTTAAGGAATTCTTTTAGGATAAGATTAATGGAAATTATATGAACGACGAAGTAAATACCAGAAGTGGGGAAAGCAAATCACGAAGGAAGATTAGAGACCTAGCAATATTCTCAACTGAAAAAAAACAGGTAAAAGTTGGATTATATGACGAACAGATGTAAGGTGATGGAAGAATGTGAAGTAGAGATGAATGATTGTGTGGTAGGAAGTTCCGGGAGGACGGGAGGCTATCATAACCTCAACCAACTGGTAGACACTTGAGAAACAGTTAAGGAACAAACAGAGAACCAAAATAGAATATATATTTAACAGAAAATGCGATATTACGAGCATAATCTTCCATAATTATTGATAACTACACACACACACACACACACACACACACACAAGACTGGACCTAGTATTCACCTTGAGTAGTTCGGACATCGAGGATATCACGTATGAAATGCCCCTTGGAGGTAGTGATCATTTGGTTCTGTGTTTTGATTATATAGTTGAGCTACAAGTGGAGAGGGGAGCAGGAATAGGAAGGGAGAAACGAAACTACAAAAGGGGGACTACACAGGCATGAGGAACTTCCTACAAGACGTTCAGTGGGAGAGAGAATTGGCAGGAAAACCAGTAAAAGAAATGATGGAATATGTGACAACCAAATGCAAAGAGGCAGAGGAGAGGTTTGTCCCCAAGGAAACAGAAGTAATGGGAAGACCAGAACGAGTCCTTGGTTCACCCAGAGGTGTAGGGAGGCAAAAACTAAGTGTAATAGAGAATGGAAAAAGTACAGAAGACAAAGGACCCAGGAAAATAAAGAGATTAGCCGAAGAGCCAGAAACGAATATGCACAGGTAAGAAGGGAGGCTCAGAGACAATATGAAAATGATATAGCATCAAAAGTCAAGTCTGACCCGAAGATGTTGTATAGCCACATCAGGAGGAAAACAACAGTCAAGGACCAGGTAATCAGGCTGAGGAAGGAAGGTGGGAGTTCACATGAAACGACCAAGAGGTATGTGAGGAGCTCAACATGAGATTTAAAGAAGTATTTACAGAGGAGACAGGAAGGACTCCAGGAATTCAGAATAGGGAGGTATACCAACAAGTGCTGGATGAAATACACACAACCGAGGAGGAGGTGAAGAAGCTGCTATGTGAACTCGATACCTCAAAAGCGGTGGGACCGGACAACATTTCTCCGTGGGTCCTTAGAGAGGAAGCAGAGATGTTATGTGTGCCACTAACACAAATCTTCAACACATCCATTGAAACTGGGCAACTACCTGAGGCGTGGAAGATGGCAAATGTAGTCCCAATTTTTAAGAAAGGAGACAGACACGAGGCATTAAACTACAGACCTGTGTCACTGACGTGTATAGTATGCAAACATGGAGAAGATCATCAGGAGGAGAGTGGTGGAGCACCTAGAAAGACACAAGCTTATAAACGACAACCAGCACGGTTTCAGGGAAGGAAAATCCTGTGTCACAAACCTACTGGAGTTTTACGACAAGGTAACATAAGTAAGACACGAGAGAGAGGGGTGGATAGACTGCATTTTCTTGGACTGCAAGAAGGCGTTCGAGACAGTTCCTCACAAGAGGTTAATGCAAAAGCTAGAGGATCAGGAGGCAGCAACGAGTCATGGTACGTGACGAGGTGTCAGAGTGGGCACCTGTGACGAGTGGGGTTCCACAAGGGTCAGTCCTAGGACCTGTACTGTTTTTGGTATATGTGAATGACATAACGGAAGGGATAGACTCAGAAGTGTCCCTGTTTGCAGATGATGTGAAGTTAATGAGAAGAATTAAATCAGTCGAGGATCAGGCAGGACTACAAAGAGACCTGGACAGGCTACAAGCCTGGTCCAGTAACTGGCTCCTTGAATTTAACCCTGCCAAATGTAAAGTCATGAAGATCGGGGAAGGGCAAAGAAGACCGCAGACAGAGTATAGTCTAGGTGGCCAAAGACTGCAAACCTCACTCAAGGAAAAGATCTTGGGGTGAGTATAATACCGAGCACATCTCCTGAGGCACACATCAATCAGATAACTGCTGCAGCATACGGGCGGCTGGCAAACCTAAGAATAGCGTTCCAATACCTCACTAAGGAATCATTCAAGACTCTGTACACCATATACGTCAGGCCCATACTGGAGTATGCAGCACCAGTTTGGAACCCACACCTGGTCAAGCACGTCAAGAAATTAGAGAAAGTGCAAAGGTTTGCAACAAGACTAGTCCAAGAGCTAAGAGGATTGTCCTACGAAGAAAGGTTAAGGAAATCGGCCTGACGACACTAGAGGACAGGAGGGTTAGGGGAGACATGATAACGACATATAAAATACTGCGAGGAATAGATAAGGTGGACAGAGACAAGATGTTCCAGAGAGGGGACACAGAAACAAGGGGTCACAATTGAAAGTTGAAGACTCCTATGAGTCAAAGGGATGTTAGGAAGTATTTATTTCAGTCATAGAGTTGTCAGGAAGTGGAATAGCCTAGAAAGCGACATAGTGGAGGCAGGAACCATACATAGTTTTAAGACGAGGTTTGATAAAGCTCATGGAGCAGGGAGAGAGAGGACCTAGTAGCAATCAGTGAAGAGGCGGGGCCAGGAGCTATGAATCGACCCCTGCAACCAAAAATAGGTGAGTACAAATAGGTGAGTACACATACACACACACACATACACACACGCGCGCGCGCACACACACACACACACACACACACACACACACACACACAACACCCCGGTGGCCTAGTGGTAAAGCTCTCGCTTCACGCACGGAGGGCCCGGGTTCTATTCCCGACGGGGCGGAAACATTTCGAAGTGTTTCCTTACACACACACACACACATACATACAACAGGCCTAGTGTCAAATCGACATGTGCCTAGGACAAAATGGTAACTAACACACACCCGCGCACACACACCCACGCACACACCCACCCACGCACACACACACCTGGAACAAGATTATAAATGACAACCAGCACGGATTCAGGGAAGGCAAATCCTGTGTCACAAACCTCCTGGAGTTTTATGACAAGGTAACATAAGTAAGACACGAGAGAGAAGGGTGGGTTGACTGCATTTTCTTGGACTGCAAGAAGGCCTTCGATACAGTTCCTCACAAGAGATTAGTGCAGAAGCTAGAGGATCAGGCACGTATAACAGGAAGAGCACTGCAATGGATCAGAGAATACCTGACAGGGAGGCAAGAACGAGTCATGGTACGTGACGAGGTATCACAGTGGGCGCCTGTGACGAGCGGGGTCCCACAGGGGTCAGTCCTAGGACCAGTGCTATTTTTGGTATATGTGAATGACATGATGGAAGGGATAGACTCAGAAGTGTCCCTGTTCGCAGATGATGTGAAGTTAATGAGGAGAATTAAATCAGATGAGGATCAAGCAGGACTACAAAGAGACCTGGACAGGATGGACACCTGGTCCAGCAATTGGCTTTTCGAATTTAACCCCGCTAAATGCAAAGTTATGAAGATCGGGGAAGGGCAAAGAAGACCGCAGACAGAGTATAGGCTAGGTGGCCAAAGACTGCAAACCTCACTCAAGGAGAAAGATCTTGGGGTGAGTATAACAACAAGCACGTCTCCGGAAGCACACATCAACCAGATAACTGCTGCAGCATATGGGCGCCTGGCAAACCTGAGAATAGCGTTCCGATACCTTAATAAGGAATCGTTCAAGATACTGTACACTGTGTACATCAGGCCCATACTGGAGTATGCAGCACCAGTTTGGAACCCACACCTGGTCATGCACGTCAAGAAATTAGAGAAAGTGCAAAGGTTTGCAACAAGGTTAGTTCCGGAGCTAAGGGGAATGTCTTATGAAGAGAGGATAAGGGAAATCGTCCTGACGACACTGGAGGACAGGAGGGTTAGGGGAGACATGATAATGACATTCAAAATACTGCGTAGAATAGATAAGGTGGACAGAGACAGGATGTTCCAGAGAGGGGACACAGAAACAAGGGGTCATAATTGGAAGTTGAAGACTCAGACGAATCAAAGGGATGTTAGGAAGTATTTCTTCAGTCATAGAGTTGTCAGGAAGTGGAATAGCCTAGCAAGTGATGTAGTGGAGGCAGGAACGATACATAGCTTTAAGACGAGGTATGATAAAGCTCATGAGCAGGGAGAGAGAGGACCTAGTAGCGGTCAGTGAAGAGGCGGGGCCAGGAGCTGAGTCTCGACCCCTGCAACCACAAATAGGTGAGTACACACACACACATGTCAGGTTGGCCGAGTGGTCTAAGGCGCCAGATTTAAGCTCTGGTACTCGCAAGAGTGCGTGGGTTCGAACCCCATACCTGACACATTAGGTACATGGTTTTTTAGTAGCGACAGTGAAGAGTCGGGGCCAGGAGTTGTGATGCGACCCCTGCAACCACAACTAGGAGAGATCTAGGTGAGTACGTGCAGAGCGGCTTTCTGACCCGTGTGTTGAGTGGTTGGCTCATGACTGAGAAGTCGATTCCAAGGTGGAACGATACTTAGTAAGAAGTCTGCTCACACCTGCTGCTGTCCTAGTTCACCAGCAGTATCTTGGTTTTAGTCATCAGTTGTGGTGGCAGAAGTCTGCTCACACCTGCTGCTGTCATAGTTCACCAGTAGTATCTTGGTGTTAGTCATCAGTTGTTGTGGCAGAAGTCTGCTCACACCTGCTGCTGTCCTAGTTCACCAGCAGTATCTTGGTGTAATCATCAGTTGTGGTGGCAGAAGTCTGCTCACACCTGCTGCTGTCCTAGTTCACCAGCAGTATCTTGGTGTAGTCATCTGTTGTGGTATCAGAAGTCTGCTCACACCTGCTGCTGTCCTAGTTCACCAGCAGTATCTTGGTGTTAGTCATCAGTTGTGGTGGCAGAAGTCTGCTCACACCTGCTGCTGTCCTAGTTCACCAGCAGTATCTTGGTGTAGTAATCTGTTGTGGTGGCAGAAGTCTGCTCACACCTGCTGCTGTCCTAGTTCACCAGCAGTATCTTGGTGTAGTCATCTGTTGTGGTGGCAAGTCTGCTCACACCTGCTGCTGTCCTAGTTCACCAGCAGTATCTTGGTGTAGTCATCAGTTGTGGTGGCAGAAGTCTGCTCACACCTGCTGCTGTCCTAGTTCACCAGCAGTATCTTGGTGTTAGTCATCAGTTGTGGTGGCAGAAGTCTGCTCCACACCTGCTGCTGTCCTAGTTCACCAGCAGTATCTTGGTGTAGTCATCTGTTGTGGTGGCAGAAGTCTGCTCACACCTGCTGCTGTCCTAGTTCACCAGCAGTATCTTGGTGTAGTCATCAGTTGTGGTGGCAGAAGTCTGCTCACACCTGCTGCTGTCCTAGTTCACCAGCAGTATCTTGGTGTTAGTCATCAGTTGTGGTGGCAGAAGTCTGCTCACACCTGCTGCTGTCCTAGTTCACCAGCAGTATCTTGGTGTAGTCATCAGTTGTGGTGGCAGAAGTCTGCTCACACCTGCTGCTGTCCTAGTTCACCAGCAGTATCTTGGTGTAGTCATCTGTTGTCGTGGTAGACTCTGGCAGAAAGAAACATAATAATAATAGTGTAGAAAGAAAGCTACGAACCTAACTCTGGACCAGAGAGTAAAAACATTGATCATAGTGATCACACAACACGTAGAGTGATCACACAACACGTAGAGTGATCACACAACACGTAGAGTGATCACACAACACTTAGAATAACACTACACGTAGAATGATAACATTACACATAGAATGATCACACTACACGTAGAATGATCACACAACACGTAGAGTGATCACTTAAGGCAAACCTTCCCTTCACTGAGGCTCCTCATGACCATCACGAAGGCCTTGATACTTTCATGGAGGGCCTTGATACCCGTCATGGAGGGCCTTGATGCCCTTCATGAGGGCCTCTATGCCTTTATGGAGGACCTTGATGACCTTCATAGGGCCATGATGACCTTTACGAAGGCTATGATAATCTTCATAAGGGCCATGGTGACCTCAGAGTCTTTGATATCCTTCACGGGGGCCTTGATGTTCTTCACGGGGGCCTTGATGACCTTCTTATTAACCTTGGTGACCTTCATATTGATCTTGGTGACCAGGTCCGGGGACTGGTAGGCAAAGTTCTCGCTTCATATTCTGAGAGTCCGGGTTCGATTCCCGGGAGAGTGGAAACATTATGCGTGTTTCCTTACACCTGTTGTCCATGTTCACCATCAGTGCAATAGGTACCTGGGTGTTAGTCGACTGGTGTGGGTCACATCCTGGGACAAAGTTGACCTAATTTACCGGAAATGCTCTGCAAAACAAGCGCCTTTCTATATAGTAGTATATCATTGATGTCAGCTATGGTCTGTATACCTTGTACATGTACTTGTAGAAATGAAGATATTATATTATTTATAGGGACCTTTGTGACCTCAGAGACCATGTCCTTATGGTCAATACAACAAGACCATGGAGGGTGCCATGGTCACTACAACAAGACCATGGAGAGTGCCATGGTCACTGCAATAAGACCATGGAGGTGACATGGTCACTACAACAAGACCATTTAGGGGGACATGGTCACTACAACAAGACCTCATGAAGGCGGAATTAACGGAAGCTAGAAGAGAGATTCAACGTTTGAAGGGTATATAAGAACATAAGAACGGAGGAACACTGCAGCAGGCCTGTTGGCCCATACTAGGCAGGTCCTTCACAATCCGTCCCACTAACAGAATATTTGCTCAACCCAATTTTCAATGCTACCCAAGAAATAGCTTTGACAATTCTACCCACTCATGCGGAGTCCCCTCAAATCCAACCCCTCTCACTCATGAATTTATCCAACCTAAATTTGAAACTACCCAAGGTCCTAGCTTCAATAACCCTACTAGGCAGACTGTTCCACTCATCAACTACCCTATTTCCAAACCAATACTTACCTATATCCTTTCTAAATCTAAACTTATCTAACTTGAATCCATTATTGCGGGTTCTCTCTTGGAGAGATATCCTCAAGACCTTATTTATATCCCCTTTGTTAATACCCATTTTCCACTTGTATACCTCGATCATGTCTCCCCTCATTCTACGTCTTACAAGTGAATGTAATTTTAGGGTCTTCAATCTTTTTTCGTAAGGAAGATTTCTAATGCTATGTATTAATTTAGTCATTCTACGCTGAATGTTTTCTAACGAATTTATGTCCATTCTGTAATATGGAGACCAGAACTGAGCTGCGTAATCTAGGTGAGGCCTTACTAATGATGTATAAAGCTGTAATATAACCTCTGGACTTCTGTTGCTAACACTTCTTGATATAAATCCCAGTAATCTATTTGCCTTATTACGTACGCTTAGGCATTGCTGTCTTGGTTTAAGGTTGCTGCTTACCATCACCCCCAAGTCCTTCTCGCAATCTGTATGGCTAAGTTCTACGGGAACATCACGAACGACACCAAGGAAGGTAAGAACATTGTTCTTGTTGGGGATAGTCAAATTAGGTATATGGATAGGGCCTTCTGCTTGAAAGATAGAAGTAGGAGACAGAGGGTTTGCTTTCCTGGGGCTGGGATGGTGGATATTGTTAGCCGTCTGGACGACATCATGAGAGGTAATGGGAGCAATCCTATTATCTGTCTCAGTGCTGGAGGCAACGATGTTGGCAGACGTAGGAGTGAGGACCTGACTAGCAGGTATAGGTCACAATAGACATAATTAGGAAGAAGGGTGGGAACCCTGTCATATGTGGTATTTTGCCAAGGAGAGGAGTTGGAGATGAATGGCTGTCCAGGGCAATTGGTGTCAATTGCTGGCTGGACAAACACTGTAAGGATGTTAAATTAGACACATATGCAACACTTGGGTATCTTTATTGAGGAAACGTTTCGCACCGTGGCTTCATCATCAATACAAAGTAGAAAGGTGTAAGGAGAGGAGGTTTGAGGTTATCAGTCGCCTGGGTCGTGTGTTCAGTCCATCAATCTTGTTAGAAGTGTAGCACAAAGCCGTAGAGGTGGCTTATATGCTGTAATCAGGTGAGATGAAGCAGGAGGAGGCAGGTCATAGTGGTATCAACCACTAGTCGAAGTAAGTCCTTTTCCAAAGGTTTGGACAAATGTGAAGAATCCCTTTGTATCAAGATCCAAAAAGTTCGTGCAGACAGGATTGGAATGGTTCGGCCGACAAGTTTTAAATTGACACA
>WNWK01053143.1:0-11961 GCA_009830355.1 Cherax destructor
ACAAGTCAGCTGCCTCAAAAACTTCCACAGCTTTAATCAGATTATGTTCTCTAATGAAGGTTGATCTGGTGGGGAAGAGCCCGGGGGAACTGGTCGGCAACCATGAAATTTTAAGAGATTCATAATTGTGATAAATTTTCTTCTCCCCAAAACCCAAAAACAAAAAGTCATCTGTCCATTTCACCGTGCATCCTTGTTAAAAAGCTGATGTGGGTTTGAATGTGAAGCTCCTAAGGTAATGAGGTAAAGTTGCGGTCCTATCCTCTGCCACGCTGGATGACGTAATCGACTTTGTGGGTAAGGCTTTTTTTGTCCCCAAATTGGACCCCCTTTAAAAGGTTACTATCAAGTCCTTTAACCCTTTGGGGGTGGGACGGGGCCTTCCGGAAACACGTTCTGGGTTTAAAAATTTTTTGGGAAAAAAAAAAAATTTTCTTATGAAATTAATCTTGTTCCGATCATAAAAAAAAAAAAGTATTTTGAATGAAAACTTAGGAATTATGCTCTCACGAAGTTATCGGTCTCGAAGATGTTTATGCATCGGAAATTTTCCCCCCCTTTGACCCCTATTTTTGGTTCAATTTTCCCAGTCCACTAAAATCATAGCTTTTCCCTTTTAGAACTCCATTTCTTCTTTGATTGAGTAAAAAAAACCGCCTTTTCCAATTTCAACTACCCAAAATATGGTCAGAAAGGGGTTTGGCCAATTTCACACAAATTTCAAACGATGCCAATTTCAAAATGGGTCCAGAATAAACAAGGCAGACATTCCTGGCACTAAAATAACATCTTCTCTGTTCATTAGTCACTCCCCAGGCCCCTCTTACATTACTTTTGCTTTCCATTTTGAATATTTATTCTAAAAAAAAATAGAAGATTTACTGTTAGCAATTTTTAAAAATTGTAAAATAAATACCACATTTTGAAGATATTAACCCCCAAGGGGTTGGCCCTTGGTATTTTTTTTATTTTTTTTAAAAGGAAAATTTAAAATTTCCCCCTTTTTTTTAAGATTTCCCCAAAAAAAACCCCAAAAAAAAATCTCTATTGGGAATTATTTTTATTCATCAAAGGGGCAAAAAAGAAATACAACTAAAAATTACAAAAAAACTGCAAATGTGTTTTACAAAAACGGTTTTATTTTCTCATTGCCTTTTTTGAAATTTTTTTAAAGGTGCACCTTCTACATAAGCAATTTTTTTTTGGAAAAATTTGCTCAAGATTAGGTTATTTCGCCCACCTTTAACAGTGCAGTAGGAAAATAGGGTGGGCCGGGGCTAATTTATTTTAAAAAAATTGGGGGCATCAAGGGAAGGGGACCCCACGGTGAACCCCAATCAAAAACCAAAAGGGGAAAAAAAACCCCCGACAGGGGGGCCTCCCCCCAAAAAGTATGCCCGGGAATTTAAAACAATTCCTTCAGCCGGCCAAAGTTCGGCCCCCAATAAAAAAAAATTAAAAAGAAAAGAAATTCCCCCAAATTTTGGGGGAAAATTTGGGTAAAATTTAAAGGCCCCCAAAAAAACTCTCCCATCCGGGGGGAAAGAAAAAAATTGGTGTGCCCGTCCCTTTAAAAAAAAATTTGGAAAATAGACCCAGTCCTTTTAGGGAACCCCCCAAAAAACACCCTTACAAAAACATTTAAAAAATTTAAACTTCCCCTTTTAAAAAAGGGTTTTGTTTGGGGGCCATTTTTCCCCCTTTCCCCTTTAAAAAAAAAAGGGTTTTCCCCAAAAAGGGCCCACAATTTGGTGGCACATACAATAACATTATTTCCATGGAATTCATTATACTAGGGTACCCTTCTAGACTAAATTTTACATATTTACATGGTGTTGCCCCCCTGACCCCCTTATTTACTTATTTTACAATTTGGGGGATTAACCCCCCTTTCCCCGAAACAAACAATTGGGGTAACTAGCGAAAGGGGGGTTTGGACAAAAATAAAATGGGTATGTCAATGTCACAGAAATGTACTGCTGTCCGGGGGCTCGGGCCCAAAAAAGAAAATGTCATCTGTCGTAGTGGTACGGGTGAAGAACTAGACAGGTTTACTAGTTTGAGTCTGTTTTGGCCCGAAAGCCATGATTCCAGCTCTGTTTCCCCGGGTTGCACAATCAATATACTTCATGTGGTCAAGGTGAGCTTCTCTGATATTTCCCCGGGAGCTATCTCCCCCCCCAACTTATTGCCGCAGAGCTGTCGTAGGACACGGTAAGGCCCGACAAACTTGGGTACAAATTTATGCATACCGGGGGTTTGGGGGAGCAACAAAATTTTTCAACCTGGTTCCACCTTCCCTTTTTTAGCGTGGGGGTTGCGATCAGACGTGAACCTATCTGGGGTTTTTATTAGGTTCTCCGTACTCGTTGGAAGAGAAGCTTTTGGTCCCATCTTAACTATACCCAGGTTGTTGGACTGGGGGGAGCAAACAGGATTTCTACGGTAAACGCTTCCCCGGGCCCCCTTCAAGGCAAAAGGGGGGTGTCTCGCCAATGGGGCTGTTGGGGGGGAAAACCCCTCATCCCTTTTGTACAACTGGGGTTAATGGTTACTCTGAGCACCCCCCGGGGCTTTGCGGTTTTTTACGTTCAGCAAGACCATTACTCGCGGGGAAAAAATGGAGCTACTGGTGCTTGGTGAATGTCAAACCTGGAAAAAAAATCCTTTTTTTGGCATTTATGAACCCGACCCATTGTCTGAAAAAAACACGGGGGAGGTATGACGGAGCCATATCTCACGGAAAGCATTTGCGACTGTCTGGGCCGTTTTTCAGGGATGGGTACTAACTCGCAGTACCCCCCCCCGGTTTTTTTCCATTACAAGCAGGTGTTTATTCCCTTTTTTTCCGGGGAAAAATTTCAAAAAGGGGCGAAAAAATTCTCCCCCAAAAGGGGTCCTTTGTAATGGGATACCAGAATGGGATTGGGACCCGGACAGCCCCCTTGTGTTGTAAGAAAAAAAGGGACAAAATGGTCCCTGGGCCCCAAAAATTTTCCCCTGCCATCTTAGGGGGGGAAATATTTCATTCTTGCCTGTTTGATCCCGGGCCTTCCCGGGGGCGCTTCACCTGGGACGTTGGGGGTCAACCTGAGAGTCGTGGGTACCAGGGACTCTGGTATCACCAGTTGGTGTATGGTTCTTTTTGGGTCCACCAGTCGAGCTACGACACAGTACTCCTTGGTTGACCACTAGGTCTGTCAGCGGAACGGGCGCTTGACCCGGGGCCAAGTCCTCCTTGGGCAGGAATCGAAGGACTGGTGACCCACTGGGTCCTGCCGTTGGGCTCTCTCTAGGTCCTCGACGGAGAACGAGGGCCCCGGGGGGGCAAAAGCTATTTTTCCTCGACAAGGATCAGCCAAAAAAAATTTTGCTTACTCGGCATAGCAGACTTTGGGGTTGTAGTCGTTAAGGTTAGAGACCACCGAAGGGATGTTTTTTAAAAAATTCTTGTTTTCAAAAAAAAGGGGGGAAAAAGGGAAAAAGATCCGTGTAAATCTTGATAGGATACTGGTAAAAATGTCTCTGAAGTGGTTCAAGGCCCAGAGATGGCTAAGGCTTCTAGCTCTGTCACTGGTAAAAAATTTTTCCCTTTTTCTTTGGTAAGAACACGGCTAAAAAACTTTTGTTGCTTACCATTAGAAAATTTCCCCCCCCCACAAGACTGCACCGATGCCAACTTTGCTGGCATCTGTCCTCAAGGTGAACGCTTTTGAAATCAGGGGGTCTAAGGACGGGCTGATGTTAACCTATTTTTAAGTGTGACCCAAAGCTCTTTTTCCCCCTCACACGTCCAATTAAAAGGGGGGTCCTTCTTAAAGGGGGGTGAGTCAAAAATGCAGCTATGGTGGAGAATCCGGCTATGAAAGTGCGGGAATCCGGTTTGGACTACCCAAGGAGCGGGGGAGCATCCGCCATGTAAAAGGTTTTGGGGGAATTTTTCCCCCCAGCCGGGATTTTAGACTCGTCTGTCTTGAAGCCGTTCTGAGTCACTACGTGGCCCAGAAACTTTAAATTTTTCCCCCTTAAAAGGGAAAAAGGGATTTTGAAAGCTTCACCTTTTAAAAATAATAATAATAATTTTTATTTCATCGCAATTTTACATAGAGATTTACATAGAAGTGCAAGGAGAGCCACCACATGCCAGGGTAACGGGCAGCTTAATCTAAAAAAATGGACTATGTACATATGATGATATTTCATTTGGCAAATTATAATATGGTGACACTACATTGCAGCAGAATGTTTAGTATGATGGTAGTTAATAGTAAAGTGAAATTATTTTGGAAAATGACATTGAGTATTTTTTAAAGTAATTTACAGAATGCATATTTAGTTTATGGTGAGTGAGTGGTAATATTGCAATGTTATAATAGTACAAATTGAGATTATCTTATAGGAAAAAATACTGAGAATTTTTGAAAGTAATATTATCATACATAATAATAATAAAAATGGAATTATCTTATAGGAGGAAATAACAATGAGTATTTTTGAGTATGAGTATTTAGGTAGAAGTGAGTAGGTGGTTTTTGAGAAGAGTCTTAAAATGATTCTCAGACAAGGTTATTTTTGTATTTTTCTGGTAATGAGTTCCAGAATCTCCTTTATGTACGTGAATTTTTTTACATAGGATTTGCTATGGGCCCAGGGTACATCAAAATGTGATCTGTTTCTTGTGTTATGGTGGTGGGTCCTATTAAGGTTGGTGAGGAGAATTTTGAGCTGAGGTTCATATTAGAATGTAGAGTTCTATGTATGTAATAGGCACAATTATAAGTGTGAATGTTCTTTATTGTGAGGTAGTTTTAGGCTTTTGAATGTGGTGGAAGTATGCTGTCTAGGTGAATTTGTTATCATTCTGACTGCAGCCTTTTTGCTGGGTTATGAGTGGTCTAAGGTGATTTAATGTTGTAGATCCCCATTCACAGATTCCATAAGTGAGATAAGGGTAGATGAGTGAGTGGTATAGTGCAAGGAGGCTGGTTGAGGTACATAGTAGTGTATCTTAGATAATATACTCTCACTGTCTTTGAGATTTTCTTAGAAATTTGTTGTATACGTGTTTGGAATTTAAGGCTGATGTCAATGTGTATAACTAGGAATTTTCCCTCTGTGAGTCTTGTGATGGGTTGAACCATTTAGTGTTATGTTTAGTGGAACATTTTTACCTCTATTTCCAAACTGTATAAAGTGGTCTTAATCAGTATTTAAGAGTCAGTTTATTGGTCGTCATCCATGTTGATATTTTCTGTAATTCTGTATTAACAGTATTGGCCAGTATGACTGGATTAGGGTGAGGAAAACATATGTTGTCATCTGCAAATAAATGGGTTTGAGTGGTTGAGGATGCATTAGGTAGGTCATTGATGTAAATAAGAAATAAGAGTGGACCCAGTACACTACCTTCAGGGACTCAGGCTGTAATTGGTTGTGTTGAAGAGTTCGCTCCGTGGTATACATATTGGCTTCTGTAAACTGAGGTAAGATTTTATGTAGTTGAGCGAGTGCCCTCTTATACCGTAGTGTGCTAGTTTGTAAGCAGTAAATCATGATCGACTGTATCAAATGCTTTTCATAGATCAATGAAGATTCCCAAGTGGAACTTCTTTCTTCTCAAGTGCAGTGTATATTAACTCTAGCATGTGTATAATGGCATCATTTGTGTTTTTATTTGGTCCTGAATCCGAACTGACTGGGGTTGAGTACATTGTGTGAAGTTAAGAGATAGGAATAGATCTGCCTATGAATTAATTTTTCAAAGATTTTGAGAGGTGGTAAATTAGATATTGGTCTAATTATTTAAGTCTGTTTTGATCACCTCCTTTATGGATCGGGAAACAACAAAAACTAACACTGCCAGACCGTCTGTAACATGCACAGATCTCTCTATCACACAACTTTGCTTTAAGTCATAGCTCGATGTGGGGCGAAGTCTGTTCGAGCTAATAATAGCCGAGTGCGGGGAAGTTTGCGTGACCTCGCAAAAATTCACACTTTCTCCCCTTTTCTCCAATAGATATTGTTCTATCGCAAATTAGCAAATATAGCGAATACCTGAGATACCCCATACCTAAGTCAGTGCCCGATCAGCCAGACATGGTTCATAAGTTGGATTATGTGCGGCCAGTAGTAACAGCCTGGTTTAATCAAGGCCCTGATCCTGAGGAGGCCTGGTTGAAGGAAAGAGCGGGCCACGGAGGCAGTAACCCCGGAACTACCTCCAGAATGGCATGTCTTGTTTTTTAATTTAGCCTTGCTACAACGCAGTGATTCTTATGAGTAAGACGTTTATTTAATTTTGACAATCTTGACAAACTTGATTGTCAAAAAAATGAAATCTTATTATATCCCTAGTGGAGGACTGTACCTGTGTTTGTTCCAGAACTAAAACTAATTTCACCGTATTGTTGGTTAATATTGTGGTGGGACTCACAATACTGAGACGAAACACTAAACAAGTATGATAAATTTAAATATTAGTAGATTTTGTGCTTGCAGATCGGAAACGCTTGATTTCTTGGCAGTAGAACCAAAGATTAACTCATTATTTTAGATGCATCCTGATAGACACAACAATTTGCTATGACCCTCTTTTCTTAATTGACGATTAAGATACGAGCAACATTTTATCTTTATTGCTGAAATGTTTCGCGTACACGGTATTTAGACTCCATTCTCGAATACCAGCTTCATATCGTTCAGACTATGGAACCGAACTTTTCTCCAGGCTGAGGGACTGACCACCTGCTGCCTCTGCTTGACTGAAGAAGTCTACTGTGTATGAGAAACATTTCAACAATAAAAATACCCTTTATTACATGTGTCTTAATCTTCAACTTGTCTATTTTCTAAAAGTTGAGAGTGTATTAGTAGAGCAGAAATCTGGTACTGGAATATAAGGTTATTTATTATGTAGAGATGATGTCTTATTCACATTGCAACACAATTCTTATATTATATTTTCGTTTACAATTCTTATATCTTCGTAATTCTAGTGATTCATCGTTCCCTATATCATAATTATTTATAAGCTTAATATACGTTATTTTTCTCTCCAAATCTTTTACAGCAAAATTTACTTTCAGTTTTTTCAATATATGTTTTAATTTTCTTAGTATTATTTCTTTGGTCTTCAGTATTTTGTGTTTGGTGTAATCATCCTAAAATACTTTTGCATATTATCGACATATTTTTTCTTTAGTCTATTCTTCAAGTGAACTTGAAGCAAGTACAGGTTTAACAATAAAACAGCCTAATTGTGAGTATATGGAGTAAACACAAGACGTAGGTTTAAATTTGTTTCGTGTGGCACAGATGATGTGAAGGTCAGGTGGTCATTATCTCAAAAATACAGAAGAAAGCTCAGTCAAGTTTGCGCTTGATTGCGAATTACTTCCCTGATTAGTAGGGAATCAAAGAAACTTAATCTTGCAGGTACTTTGTTTCAAAAATACAAATAAATATTTTATGAGGAACTTGGCACAAGTGATACATAATTTTGTGGTAGTTGTGGTGAATACTGTAGACTTTAACTTAGTACCCCCAACCTTTTTCTGGACTTGATCAATAAAATAGTGTACTTCAAACGCTTTGTTTTTAAATAATTAGATGATACACCTTTCAGATTTTATTTTAGATATTCATTTTAATTTGCACTAATAATACTTTTGCAGTGGATAAACAATGTCATTCCAGATGTGTCTCTCGGCCTTATGAGAAACGTAGTTAAGAATGCTGTCAGATTTCGTAGAGCAGCCAACATTCCATCTTTCATAACTAAGAGCTATTCTACACAGCTCACTACATAATGCCACTCATTAGACGTCGCCTCAAAACCGTCACCTACCACTCACTGAGCAATTTAAACTTAGAAGAACAATACAAATTTGTGCAAAGAAGTCTTGCCCTGAAGCCTAAACTTGCCCAGAATTGATTTCCTTACTCTCGAGAAAACCAAGGCGCGATCATTGCTATGAACCACCCAATTCAAGTCTTCCACACAATTTCAACGTAGTGTCATATAGTCAGGCTGACTAGTAAAGTGGGTTTAATGCCTGTAGGTTATACAAGTAGTGGGCTGCATGTAACCTGTTCACTACTAGTCAAAAAATTTTTAGTTCAATTTTAGGGATTAATGTAAACCCTCTGCGTATATACACTGGTAAACACGCCTCGTTGTATGTATATAAACTATACACACCTCTCGTTATTGCGTATCATGTCTTTCCAGATGCTTCACGGATATATTTTATATCACCAGGTGTTCAAGTATCCCTTGTTCCCTTTGTTGCTTTATAACATCCACTGTTATACAGACGTCATCCCACTGTCTTGAATGTTAACCCTCGGGGTCGAGATATGACTCAGCTTTTGTTTGAGCGACGTGTTTGGTACAGTTCATCTCATGATTGTTGCTAGTTTGTTTGTCAAGGACACTGCTATATCTCATAAGATGCCGGATCCGTTGTAAGGAAGCGGAGTGTTAGAGTGGATAACAGCAGCAGGACCCAGCTCTATGGCTCGCCTGTGCTCGACCCTTCATTGGGGTCGGGGGTCAAAAGTTTAGATCGAAGCCTGTTTCATCCTACCCTTCGGAAAGGCTGTCTAACCCGTACTGTTTAAGAGGCTTCCTCGTAAATATGATGTTAAGTAATAATGGACACAGAGGCCTGAGTGAACCTATGATCGCCAAACATCGTCAGCGTTAAAAAAAATGGTAGAAATGCATCCTATGGAGAAAAACATGTTTATTTATAAATTGAAAAACATTATATTGAATGCGGACAATTAAGGATTTCACTTAAACGTACATAACAGCTCCCATATTATTGAAAATGGCCAGACAGATGACCGACGGACATTTCGCAAACAGACGTTGACCGAAGGACATTTGGCCGAACGGACACATTGCGCCGACAACCATTTAGTCGAACCACCACAATAGACCGAAAGGATAATTAGGTTAGAGGTAGGTTGGGTTAATGACAGTTCGGCCATATGTCCATTGGGTGAAATGTCCCGTTCCGTCAAGTATTCTGTGAAATGTACATCGGGCGTAGTGTCCGTCGGCGTAGTGTCCGTCGGCGTAGTGTCCGTCGGCGTAGTGTCCGTCGGCCAAATGTCCGGGAGCCAGGTAACCATCTGGGAAAGACCCGGACCGGGACAACACCGATAACCTACTGCCTTACTTACCAAGTCTCTTTTGATTTGGTGTTTTACTGTACACTGTATGTTGACCTTCAGTTCATACAGTAAATGAGTATTATTTAAATACACAATATTAGTCACTAAAATCATAGAAAATCCCTGTAAATATGAGTACAATTCTTGTCCTCAATGATCGCTGATACAATGAAAAATTGGTTAAAATAGTCTTTATATTCTGCAGCAGTTGTGTTTTATTAAGCATCTCGTAGTTCCTTATATATGTTTGCTTGGAAGAATGTTAATTACTTCATCGTTGTCAGGAAATTCTTCAGCGAGGGACGACCAAGAGGTGGAACATTATCGTACGTCTTCTTCACGAAGAATATTCTAATGGTGGTGAATCTGGAACTTGTAACTGTCGGCACGAATTAAAATTGGTAGAGTTACCATGAAAATAAAAACTACTGTCTGGCCGGAAGTGCCCAGATATCTTAATTAAATAGACACATTCTAGCCCGACCTGTTTCGGCCTACCCCTCCTTCATAGTACAAGTACTGTATTTCACGCCTCAGGACTCAAGTCTAGCAAGCCCAGTTTAGCTTAATCGCTTCATAAACGTTACCCTGCACACGATCCAACAATATCAAATCCCTAAAATCATTTGTCTCCAATCCTCTGATCTACTGTAACACGCTCATATACGCCTCCTGAATGTTCAATCCTTTCCTTCATACCTTCCATATAACCTTCCTTCCACTCGGATATATATACACTCATGAACATTCCATTCTGCCTCATCTTCTCTAAACACCAAAACCTCCTCAAATACCTCTCCTCAGGTCCTCTGTATATTATCTTTCAAATCCCACACTGCTTTCATATATCTACACGGAAGTCTCCAAAGAAAATATCAGTCTCTAGCCTCCTTCTCCTCCTGATCCTCCTCACTCCCACGTTTAAAGTTCAGAAGAAGATTTGGTGCCACAAGATTTTGGTATATTCCTCGTTTCCTTTAAAACACTCCACCTACTTTTGATTCCCTTCATCTATTCTATAGTTTTACCGAGTCTTTCGCAGACTCATCTGCCAACATGTCAAGTCCCAAATGTCACAATACATTCACCGACTAACCTCCTTTTCTCCAATCTGATATACAATCTTTCATATCCTAAAACTTTGGTAACTCTTATCATTTTCATCTTTTCTATTTTCATATAATTTCCCTCTTTTACTCACACTTGAAGATTTTGTTGGTGAGGAACTTAGGAGAATATGACAGGTACACTGGCTAAAGATTCAGATTAGTTCATTTTAAGAAATATCAAACTGTTATATCGTAATTGCATACCTGTCGGTGTCTGGAGTTACGCTCCTCTCGGTTACTTATTGGCACTTTAGGATCAATACATATTCTGTCAAAATTAATCCCGGTAAAACTTGAAGCAAGTCTGCCGCGTTTTAATTAGCACGTAGATTTCCTCACCCAGCGATAGCAAGGCTTTTGACACTACTCGTGAAGGGACTTGATTTAAGAAATTGGTGCTTGCTTCATCTCCCTTCAGTGGAGACTGATTACCACCCACTCCACTAGCTGTATGACCCCAACGTATTTAGAGCTTCCATTTGAATATAAAATAATAATAATACTAATAATAATAATAATAATAATAATAATGTTATTATTATTATTATTATTTATTATTATTATTAATTTTATAAAATAATGATGACAGCTGCTTTTGGGGTCAAACAAAAAAGGGGAAAGGGGAAAACATAGCGAGACTGGCCTACTAAAGAACGAAATACAAGTCTGAAAAAGAGTTTGAGTATGACCATAAAAAAATGAACCCCGAAGGGAGTCGCAGATGAAGAAAAAAGATAAGGTGTTTGAATTGAAAAAGTTGGAGAATGAAATTGAGGCGCAGTTGACAGAGAGAGAGAGAGAGAGAGAGAAAAAGAGAGAGAGAGAGAGGGAAATAAGAACGCAGAAAGGTAAAACCTAAGACTGCTGAGCACATATCAGACCAGCTAGCGTCACCTCTAACTTGCATCTGTCAGCACTGCCTAGTTCAGTGTAGATGGCCTCTGTGGAAAGAGAAGGGGTGGGAAAAAAACAATTACAGATCAGTGTCCTCCTCTCAATCACTGGCAAGGTTCTTGAAACAATAATCTCACACATTTGACAGCATTTGTCAATTTCCCAAAAAAAATTTATTATGACCGAAATTTTTTGGGTTAAAAAAAAAGGGAAAACCTCTACTAATTTGCTGTTGTTTTGTTGAATATGTGACACCGGTCCTAGATAAAAACCAAGATCAGCGAGAACAGTACTTTCGACCGCGTATGACACCAGGACTCTTGGCAAAACCGAAACCTAGGCGTCTCTGGCTGTGCACCCCCGCCTTCTCAGTGTTAAATTATATGTAGATCTCTGAGTGGGGTGAAGCCTTGGGGGGAAAGTGGCTCCAAAATGTGACTTCTCTCACCCCTTTTTTTTCTCACCTTCTTTCTCTTCACCTTCTCCAACTAAAACTATGTTATTTCCTTCACTGGCAGTGTTTGTCGGGGGTTTTTCTAACCTATTTTTTTTAAAACTACACAAGCTTTTAGCCTTAATACTGCTACTCAAAATTTTCCCCTCATCCCCAACACTATTACCAACCAATTTGTAAATATAAATTTCTGCAGCTTGAACCCATTGCTGCGAGTCCTGTCTTGGTTAGATATTTTTGCACATTATTTCCTGTTTTCCATTTAATCACCTCAATCCCTGCCCCTTCTCCGAATTCTATACTTTCTATAGATTACAG
>WNWK01053144.1:0-11960 GCA_009830355.1 Cherax destructor
TGCTCTGAACGGGGTTTGGGGGACAACTGTCTTAGTTTTAAAATTTTGGAAAGGTGAAAAGGGTACTTTAAACAATTCCCTTCTTTAGAAAAGCATTTTTCCCATGAAATCTAGATGAGAAGAGGAAGAGACTATACAAACTTCCTGTAGTTTTGTTTTTGCAATGTATCAGACTGACCTCTGAACCTGTTTAAGAGTGTGTTCTTTGAGAATAGTGTTATCTGAACTATTCCAAAGACACTAAAGGGGTCCTGAATATTCTAAAATTTTTAACATGCTTTAATTTTCAGGTCTTAGGTTAACATGACTTTTACATGATAGGAAGATCATTTTAAAAATACAAATAAGAGGAAGAAATGAGATAATCATTGTTTTTTAAAAATTTTATAAAAGGGTGCTGCTTGTAAAAAACTGAACTACCCCACCAACCAAATGTGAAATCTTTAATTGAATAGGGAATCATAATATATATACTTTTCTGCAGTAACCTTTATGTTCATTTTCTCTTTTTAGCAGCACTCTGACCACCACTTCCTTGTGCATCTTGGGAGGAGTGCAACCTGTAACCCCGAGATAAGTACAGCACAAAGGGCTTCACTTAATGTTTGATAGCTTTTGGAAACAGGGCTTTAAAACGACGTAAACAAACCAATTTTACCCTAGGGTAATTGATATAACCAAGAGTTAAGTTCCTATGGCATTGCAACAGGGTTAGACCAAGGGAAAAAGGCTTGCAAAGCAAAAATTGTAAGGGGCACCCCCTACCACCTCACAGTTCAAAACATACAAAACAAAAAAGGCAGGCTTGCTGTACACTTTTATACTGAATGTTTAGTAATGCATTTGATACTTTATGAATTTTTTTTTTTACAATAATCTGTACATTCATTCATTCATTTTCCAACCCATTATTTCATTTCAGGGTCTGGGGGGGCCAGAGCCATCCCAGCAGCTCAGGGCCAAGGTAGGACCCAACCCTGGACAGGACACCATTCCATTAAAAATGTGCAGAAAACCCTTCCCCGCACGCATAAGTGCGAAAACCACCAACTACTGGGAACCAACCCTAAACCTGTACTCTAGAACGCAGGCGGAGAGATACATTTTTAAAACACATGGAAAATTTCAGGCTTAGTAAAACTTGACACAAAAATCACTCCCTACGAAAGAAAAAGACTTGGCAGGCGATGTAACATCCCCCAATGAAGAGCGGGGGTCCCACTAGCCGTTGAGGGACAACACAAAATGGGGGCCCAAGATTGTTCAACTGCCTCCCAGCATACATCGGGGGGATTACCAACAAACCCCGGGCGCCTTAAACCCTGGACGGGCACTCAAGTCGGACCTGATCAGCCGGGTGTGGTTCATACGTTGGACTGCGGCCAGCAGAAAGCCGGGTTGATCAGGCTCGGGTCCCAGGAGGCCGGGTCACAGACCGGGCCCGGGGCGTTGCCCCCGGGAACCCAGGTAGTGGTCCCAGCCGGGAATCTTTTTTCCTCTATCAGTTATAAAAAAAATATTATTCAAGGACCTGCTGTACATCTGTCCAAACAAAAAATTTTGCAGAAAGAATCCAAAAAAAACCCGGGGAAAATTTTTTGAAATTCTAAGAGCTTATGGTTTCAAAATTTTGGGCGGATGCCTACACCTGGGGCTTAAAACATGCTCAGGTGAATTACTGTTTCAAAACAGTGAATACAGGAGAAACTAGTGTGGAATACCATTTTGATGTCCACCCTCCCCAAAAATTTGAGAAGGGAAACCCTTTAATTGTCAGCTAGCTGTGAAAAATTTTTTACAGGCCATCTATTATACATCTCTCCCATATTAAATTCATTTATCCAGCACTTAAGATACTTAAATGCAGTAATATAAACTTTAACCGAATGAAAAAAAGACTTAGTCCTAGTGAGCAAAAAAAAGAAATGGATGAAACCCTCAGAATCGAAATATTTCTCATGAAGATAGGTTAAAAGTACTGAGTTGCACAAACTAGAAAGGCATACAATTAAATATAACTGAAGTATCAAATACAAAATAGAAATAAAGAAAGATGAATAAAGTGCTGATATATGAGCAGAATAAACTGCTAAGAAAGTTTTAAATGAGAACTTTGGGTAGGTTTAAGTTTGATTAAACAAATAAGAGGGGAATGGGTTGGTGTTAAACCTCCCTAATATGGGCTTGTAGGCCCATTACAATGCCCCCATTATTATGGTCAAATTTATTCAAATTATTCACCCAACCAACTGTCTTGTTTCTTATACCCTCCCTTTCTTACCATCCCTTTTCATTTTTCAATATCAGAAATATTTTTCTGTTTAAACACTTCAAATTCAGTAACACAACATTAATATGTTGTATATTTAATAAAAAAACCAATCAATTCTCATAATTTCAAAACTCAATCTTATTTACCTGCTGGTATGAGATTCAAGATATGTAACAAATATTACTGCTGTTGTATTTACTGTTAGTATCTTCAATTGATGAGCATCTCCATCCTCATTTTCACAGCCTGCTGATCCCCCCGGATTCACCACAGCCCCCCTGCATGCTGCCTCCTGAGATCAGGTGCTGTTACAGGTGGGGAGGACTAGGTGTGGAAGGAAGGGGGGTCAGGGGAATGCAGGCTGTCGGTCCACTGATACCACGGATGTGATGCATGTGATGATCTCACAGACTTGGGGGAAGAACCCCCCCTTTGATCTGAAAACACTTTGAAAATTTTTTTATTTTATTAGCCAAAGAATTAATATAAAAGTTTTTAATGCTCAATGAACAAACACTTGTGTTGTAATTCAAAAATGAATGAATTTAAATTCTTTTTAAGAATTAATTTTTCAGGTTTTTTTAACCTACAACAAAAAAATTTTTTAAAATTAAATTTTTGATGGTTTTAGCATCAAACCCGTGCCTTGGTCCAATTTTAATTTTCAGTTAGCCCCCCAAAGAAAAAAACAAAGGTTGTCCAAAAAAGACTTAAAAAATAACCCCCAAATAAAAAGTGAGGTTTCAATATTTTTCTTTTGTGTTATTTATTTGGGTCCAATCGGGCTGAAAATTAAGCTTTTTTTTCCCAGTGTAGCGCGTGGTTTTTTTTTTCAATAAGAAAAAGAAAACCCAAATTCATTACTTTTGCAAGAATGAGGGGGAAGACAGGTAATAAGGGGAAAATGGGGTTTAAAAGGGGGTATAAAAAACCTTTTGGATACTTCCCAAACAGAACCCCCCAAAAATGGGGTTAAATTTGGAAAAATTTGTTTAAAAAGGATGAGGAACGAATTTATGAGGGGAAAAGGGGGGGGGCACTGGTCGGGGAAAAGAACCTTGTCCAAAGAAAAAGGGGAAGTATGGGTATATTTTAACCAAGCCTTTAGGGGGGGAAACAGTGATAATGTTTAACAAAAGGCTGGGGGGGGAAGCCTCAGGCAAGGGGGTGTAATTAAAAGGGAATTGAGTTTTTAAAAGGGGGAGGGGGGGATTTCCAAACATTTTCCAGAGCTGAGGAGGGGGTTTTTGAGGTGGTTTGGACATTGGGGAATGGAACGGACAGAGTGACTTTGGGGTGTATAAATCTGTAGTGGGGGGAAGGCGGGGTAGGGGTCGGGCCCAGGAAAAGGGTTGAGGGAGGGGTAAAGGAAGTTTTGTGTGGAGGGCTTGGACTTCCAGCAACATGTGAGCGTATTTGATAGGAGTGAATGGAGGCATATGGTTTTTAATCTTGACGGCTGTTGGGGGTGAGCAAAGTAACATTTTAAGGGGTTCAGGAAAAGGCAGGCCGGACTTGAGTTTTGGAGATGGGAAGTACAGTGCCGGGACCTGAAGGAGGGGTGTTAATGTTGCAGTTTTTTAACTGTAGTGTAAAACACCCTTCTGGCAAGACAGTGATGGAGTGAATGATGAGAAAGTTTTTTTTTTCGGGGGCCCCCCTGCCTGGGGGAATCGGGCCCATGTGTTAATAAAAAAAAAAATAGATTTAGAAAGGATATAGGAAAATATTGGTTTGGAAATAGGGTAGTTGATGAGTGGAACAGTCTGCCTAGTAGGGTTATTGAAGCTAGGACCTTGGGTAGTTTCAAATTTAGGTTGGATAAATACATGAGTGAGAGGGGTTGGATTTGAGTGGGACTCGCACTTGAGTTAATAGAATCATCAAAGCTTATTTCTTGGGTAGCATTGAAAATTGGGTTGAGCAAATATTCTGTTAGTGGGACGGATTGTGAAGGACCTGCCTAGTATGGGCCAACAGGCCTGCTGCAGTGTTCCTCCTTTCTTATGTTCTTATGTTCAATATAACATATAAATCTCACATTGTATACTATGCAAAGGAATAAATACTTGAATTATATTTGTATTTATTTGTGTATTGTTCCAATCACAGTATTGTGCCTTTTTGTTCCAAAAACTTACGTTTCACTAATTACAGTAATTTTAAGCATCATCCCATTTTTCACTTTTAGAGAAGAAAGGAAGACTCAGGATAACTACAAACATTCATTCATTCATTTACATTCATTCACTCACCCCTCTCTTTCTCTCTCTCTCTACATCGGCCATCTCCCACCAAGGTAGGGTGTCCCAATAAAGGAAACATTCAGCATCATTCACTCAATAGCTGTCATGCCAAAAGTGCACAAACACTTCAATTCTAATGACTCTCGGAACTGTGAATGCAAACAGTCCCATTAATCCTGCCCAAGATACAGTAAACACTCCAGTTAATGGACTTCAGAAATTCAGAACAAAACCCACTGGCTCAAAAGATTCAGAAACAATGGACAAAGTCCTTTGGTCGCAGATTTATTCATTATTAAAATCACGGCAAAACAATCTTTTCTCTATCCACTACAATTGCCATTACTGGCCACCACCCCCAATTAATCCATTATGTATAGGGTCTGCTGTACATTACAGAAGCATTGAAAATTTGAAGCCAATTGAATAAAACATTCTCATGTAATAAACACAAATTTGTGAGAAAGTGAACAAAAATGTTGCTGAGGATATTCCAAAACTGGGAGTTTCCCATCATTATACTATTTAAAAACACCATAAAATGCAAATTTTTATTTCTTCCAAATTTCTTTTCTTATTTACATTTTATTTCAAATCCTCTAGAATCCTGTAAGAAAATTTTTTATTTTTGTTTAAAAAAGTCAGACCTGACTCCCACACAGCCCAAAATTAACACAAAAATACTGTACTTCCAATAAAGATACAACAGCATTTAGGGTTTGAAGCTAATCAGAAGAACCATTCTCTTGTTATAACATAGTTAAGAATTTACTTAATAAAATTGGGAAATTGATATTTCAACAGCTTAAAGTAAGTGACAAGGTTTGTTTTAATAAAGCTAACCAATGGTAAAAGTTTGAAGCCAATCAGAAAAGACATTTTGCAATAAGTTCTCAAGTTATACAGAGAAGTGCAGGCAGATTTCAACTTGCACTTGAGCTACTTAATACCTGAATGTGTCTGTGTCTGGTGCATAGAGGGGAAGACAGTAGCAGTGGTTGGTGCACAAGTCAAGAGCAGTGGCTGAAGGTGGAGAATCATCAAAGTCACGCAGCCTCCAGCAGCACCTCACACCGCATCACATCACAGAAATCTGCTAAGCACACCGAGTCCTCTCCCTGTAAGGGTAAAGGGGTTATAAATTCAAGATTACTAATCTTATAATAAAATTTGCTGTTTTAGCCACCCTGTGTTTACCAGACAATACCTGACACATCATTCTCACATTTCTTTAATAAAATCTAATTTAGCCATATTCTTTATGAAAATTTTATTTCCAAGAAAAATACGGAAAGAAGCTTTTATTACAAATATTGCAAAGTTTTTTCCAGTCATTTTCTCAGTTTCTCGAATAGTGTTTAAACAAGGACCCCAATGGAAATAAGTCACTTTGATTTTTTTGGGTTATCCTAGGTAATCTACACATATGCTGATATGTATGATAATTTATGTATGTACATCTTTCTTTCTTTCTTTCAACATGTCGGCCGTTTCCCACCGAGGCAGGGTGGCCCAAAAGGAAAAACGAAAGTTTCTCTTTTACATTTAGTAATATATACAGGAGAAGGGGTTACTAGCCCCTTGCTCCCGGCATTTTAGTCGCCTCTACGACACGCATGGCTTACGGAGGAAGAATTCTATTCCACTTCCCCATGGAGATAAGAGGAAATAAGAACAAGAACTAGTAAAAATTAGAAGAAAACCCAGAGGGGTGAGTATATATATGCTTGTACATGAATGTGTAGTGTGATCTAGTGTAAGCAGTCAGAATGATAACAAATTCCCACTCTAGACAGCATACTCCACCAATATTCAAAAGTCTCAAACTACTCACCGTAAAGAACATTCATACTTACTCTTGTGCCTACTACATATATAAAACTTTACACTCTAATATAAACCCTCTGCTCAAAACTCTCCTCACCAACTTTAATAGGACCCATGACCACAACACACAACAGATCACTTTTTGATATACCCAGTGTTCATATCAACCTATGTAAAAATTCTATGCACATAAAGGGCCCCAGAATCTGGAATTCATTACCAGTAAATATTAAGATAATCTTGTCTGAAAATCAATTTAAGACTCTTCTCAAAAACCACCTACTCACCCAAAACTAAATGATCATACTATAAACTACTTTGAAAATGCTCATTGTTACTTTCCTATACGATAATCTCAATTTTTAATAATATGTTACTATTATGTTACCCCTACTCATATTATAAGTTAATGTCAAAATGCTCAATGTTATTTTCCTTAAGATAATCTCAATTCCATATTATCATTCAAGAATCTTAACACCTGTAACAATCTAATATCAAATATCATTATATAATAATTTAAACAGTAAAATTTCATCATATTGTAATTTTGAAAATAATTTTTAACTAGAATAAACTCAATAAATTTCTCTAATATTAAGTACATAGTTTTTAAGGACTAGAATAAGCTGCCCCTAATGCCATGGCATGTCAGTGGCTCTCCTTGCACTCAATTTACATTGTAACTTCCGATACCCATGTAATCTGCAATGAATAGTAGAAGTAGCAAGATGTACCTGAAATCTTGCATGTTTATGAGACAGAAAAAGACACCAGCAATCCTACCATCATGTAAAACAATTACAGGCTTTCGTTTTACACTCACTTGGCAGGACGGTAGTACCTCCTGGAGTCTACCTGGAGAGAATTCCAGGGTCAACGCCCCGCGGCCCAGTCTGTGACCAGGCCTCCTGTTGGACCAGATCCTGATCAACCAGGCTGTTACTGCTGGCCACACGCAGTCCAACGTACGAACCACAGCCTGGCTGGTCAGGTACCGACTTTAGGTGCCTGTCCAGTGCCTGCTTGAAGACAGCCAGGGGTTTGTTGGTAATCCCCTGATGTATGCTGGGAGGCAGTTGAACAATCTTGGGCCCCTGACACTTATTGTGTTGCCCCTCAACGTGCTAGTGGCACCCCTGCTCTTCATTGGGGGACGTTACATCGCCTGCCGAGTCTGGACAGTTGCTGTCTACCAACCTACTACCTAGAATTTATGTACGTACATAACTCTATTTATATAGGATAAGGCTGATTTGTTGAAAGAAGAAGAACTCTATTTATGTGTACCTATACCTGAATAAACTTACTTACACATACAAATATGTATTATGAACACAACCAAACTGTGAGTAGTACCATTTCACTCAAACATCCGAATATAGCTATTGTCTAATAAATCTGAAACTAGTCTTAAGTTTGCCTGATTTACTCCAGTACTGGAGCTTTAATAGAAACTGTAACATGCCAAGACAAACCATTCTTATTCCTTGCATTACAGTTTTATAATTGTTTTATAATTGTAACTACCAATAACATTGTACACTTGTAACATGCATTGAAATAAAAATTATTATTATTATTATTATTATTATTATTAATTATTATTATTATTATATTATTATTACTAATTTTTTTACAATCTAAACATTCTGAACTACCTCATTATGGTAAATCTATTAAATCATTTGAAATTTGTACTAATTTGTAATTTGTGATACAATCTAGTTATCCTGAACTACCTCACTATTGTAAATCTATTTAATCATTTGAAATTTGTATTCATATATAATTTGTAATATAGATTAAGAACTAGTATTAAGTCTGCCCAAAATGCCTAGCATGCCCAGGCATGCTAGGCATGATAACGGCCATCTTTGTAATTATTTTTTTTTCAACAAGTCGGGCGTCTCCCACCGAGGCAGGGTGACCCAAAATGAGAGAAAATCCCCAAAAAGAAAATACTTTCATCATCATTCAACACTTTCACCACACTCACACATAATCACTGTCTTTTCAGAGGCGCTCAGATACGACAGCTGAGAATAGTCCCTCCCAACTGTCACTATCCCAGACCCCTCCTTTAAAGTGCAGGCATTGTACTTCCCATTTCCAGGACTCAAGTCCAACTAAATCAATTAACTGGTTTCCTGAATCCCTTCACAAAATGTTACCCTGCTCACACTCCAACAGATCGTCATGTCCCAAAACCATTCGTCTCCATTCACTCCTATCTAACACGCTCACACATGCTTGCTGGAAGTCCAAGCCCTCGCCCACAAAACCTCCTTTACTCCCTCCTCCAACCTTTTCTAGGACGACCCCTACCCCGCCTTCCTTCCCTACAGATTTATACGCTCTCCAAGTCATTCTACTTTGATCCATTCTCTCTAAATGACCAAACCACCTCAACAATCCTCTTCAGCCCTCTGACAAATACTTTTAGTAACTCCACACCTTCTCCTAATTTCCACATTCGAATTTTCTGCATAATATTTACACCACACATTGCCCTTAGACAGGACATCTCCACTGCCTCCAGCCTCCTCTCGCTGCAGCATTTGCAACCCATGCTTCACACCCATATAAGTGTGTTGGTACCACTATACTTTCGTACATTCCCTTCTTTGCCTCCATGGATAACGTTTTGTCTCCACAGATACCTCAACGCACCACTCACCTTTTTCCTTCATCAATTCTATGGTTAACCTCATCCTTCATAAACCCATCTGCTGACACGTCAACTCCCAAATATCTGAAAACATTTACTTCTTCCATAATCCTCTCTCCAATGTGATATCCAATTTTCTTTATTTAAATCGTTTGATACCCTCATCACCTTACTCTTATCTATGTTCACTTTCAACTTTCTACCTTTACACACTCTCCCAAACTCGTCCACTAACCTTTGCAACTTTTCTTTAGAATCTCCCATAAGCACAGTATCATCAGCAAAAGTAACTGTGTCAACTCCCATTTTGCATTTAATTCCCCATAATTTAATCCCACCCTCTCCCCAACACCCTAGCATTTACTTCTTTTACAACCCCATCTATAAATATATTAAACAACCATGGTGACATTACACATCCCTGTCTAAGACCTACTTTTACCGGAAGTAATCTCCTCTCTCCTACACACCCTAACCTGAGCCTCACTATCCTCATAAAAATCTCTTTACAGCCTTCAGTAACTTACTACCTATTCCATACACTTGCAACATTTGCCACATTGCTCCCCTATCCACTCTATCATATGCCTTTTCCAAATCCATAAATGCAATGAAAACTTCTCTACCTTTATCTAAATACTGTTCACATATATGCTTCACTGTAAACACTTGATCTACACATCCCCTACCCACTCTAAAGCCTCCTTGCTCATCTGCAATCCTACTCTCTGTCTTACCTCTAATTCTTTCAATAATAACCCTGCCATACACTTTACCTGGTATACTCAGTAAACTTATTCCTATAGTCCTTACACTCTCTTTTATCCCCTTCCCTTTATATAAAGGAACTATATATGCTCTCTGCCAATCCTAGGTACCTTCCCTCTTTCATACATTTATTAAACAAAATACCAACCACTCCAGCACTATATCCCCCTGCTTTTAACATTTCTGTCATGATCCCGTCAGTTCCAGCTGCTTTACCCCCTTTCATTCTACGTAATGCCTCATGCACCTCCCTCACACTCACATCCTGCTCTTCTTCACTCCTAAATGATGTTGTACCTCCTGGCCAGTACATGAAATTACCGCCTCCCTTTTTCATCGACATTTTAAAGTTCCTCAAAATATTCCGCCATCTACCCAATACCTCCAGCTCCCCATCTACTAACTCCCTACTCTGTTTTTAACTGACAAATCCATTCGTTCCCTAGGCTTTCTTACCTTGTTTATCTCACTCCAAAATTTTTCTTGTTTTCAACAAAATTTCTTGACAGAGCCTCTCCCATTCTTTCATCTGCTCTTCTTTGCACTCTCTCACCACTCTCTTCACCTTTCTTTTACTCTCCATATACTCTGCTCTTCTATTAACACTTCTGTTTTGTAAAACCTCTCATAAGCTACCTTTTCTTTTTTATCACACCCTTTACTTCTTCATTCCACCACTCACTCCTCTTCCTCCTGCACCCACCCTCCATATAGCCACAAACTTCTGCCCCACATTCTAATACTGCATTTTTAAAACTATCCCAACTCTCTTCAACCCCCACTACTCATACTTGCACTAGCCCACCTTTCTGCCAATAGTTGCTTATATCTCACCCTAACTTCCTCCTCCCTTAGTTTATACACTTTTACCTCTCTCTTACTTGCTGTTGCCATTTTCTTTTGTCCCATCTACCTTTACTCTAACTGTAGCTACAACCAAATAATGATCCAATATATCTGTTGCTCCTCTATAAACATGTACATCCTGAAGCCTATCCATCAACCTTTTATCCACCAATACATAATCCAACAAACTACTTTCCTTACGTGCTATATCATACCTTGACGTATATTTATTTATCCTCTTTTCATAAAATATGTATTACTTATTACCAAACCTCTTTCTACACATAGCTCAATTAATGGTTCCCCATTTACATTTACCCTGGCACCCCAAATTTACCTACTACTCCTCCACAACATTTTTACCCACTTTAGCATTAAGATCCCCAACCACAATTACTCTCTCACTTGGTTCAAAACTCCCACACACTCACTCAACATTTCCCAAAATCTCTCTCTCCTCTACACTTCTCTTCTCCAGGTGCATAAACACTTATTATTACCCACTTTTCACATCCAACCTTATTTTACTCCACATAATCCTTGAATTTATACATTTATATTCCTCTTACCTGCCATAACTGATTATTCAACATTATTGCCACTCCTTCTTTAGCTCTAACTCTATTTGAAACCCCTGACCTAATCCCATTTATTTCTCCCCACTGAAACTCTCCTACCCCTTCAGCTTTGTCTCACTTAAAGCCATGACATCCAGATTCTTTTCATTCATAACATCTACAATCATCTCTTTCTTATCATTCGCACAACATCCACTGCACATTCAAACATCCCACTTTGACGGTTTTCTTCTTTTTCTTTTTTGTAAGCTATATAGGAAAAGGGGTTACTAGCCCATTGTTCCCGGCATTTTAGTTGACTTTTACAACACGCATGGCATACGGAGGAAAGATTCTTATTCCACTTCCCATGGATATGAAAGGAAAAGCAATAAGAACAAGAACTATTAAGATAAAATCAAAGAAAACTCAGATGAGTGTGTATACATAAACGTGTACATGTTTGCGTAGCGTTACCTAAGTGTAAGTAGAAGTAGCAAGACGTACCTGAAATCTTGCATGTTTATGAGACAGAAAAAGACACCAGCAATCCTACCATCATTAATGAATCAAGGGATCCACAATAAAACATTGACTATACTACTATATATTTCATGATGGCTTATTATGCACTGTCAAACCATATATTCAAGCTGTAAAGGGGAGATTTTTATAGTTTTTAAACTTTTAATTTGTAGTAATTTCTTCTTCAGCAGTGTTAAATTTTCAGCAAGATCAGCTGGTAAAATTTATAATTGTCATATACAGTGGAC
>WNWK01053145.1:0-11960 GCA_009830355.1 Cherax destructor
GTGCTTTTAATATCCTATGGAGAGGGAGCATGGACACTGGGGTCGTCCCGCAGTTACTAAAAACAACAGACATAGCCCCACTCCACAAAGGCGGCAGTAAAGCAATGGCAAAGAACTACAGACCAATAGCGCTAACGTCCCATATCATTAAAATCTTTGAAATGGTTCTAAGAAGCAAGATCGCCACTCATCTAGATAACCATCAATTACACAACCCAGGGCAGCATGGGTTTAGAGCAGGTCGCTCCTGTCTGTCCCAACTATTGGACCACTATGACAAGGTCCTGGATGCTCTAGAGGACAAACAGAATGCAGATGTTATATACACAGACTTTGCAAAAGCCTTTGACAAGTGTGACCATGGTGTATTAGCACAAAAATGCGTGATAAAGGAATAACAGGAAAAGTTGGTAGATGGATCTATAATTTCCTAACAAGTAGAACACAAAGAGTAGTAGTCAACAGAGTAAAGTCTGAGGCAGCTAATGTGAAAAGCTCTGTTCCACAAGGCACAGTACTCGCTCCCATCCTGTTCCTCATCCTCATATCGGACATAGACAGGGATATAAGCCACAGTGCCGTGTCTTCCTTTGCAGATGACACCCGAATCTGTATGACAGTGTCCACCGTTGAAGACACTGCAAGACTCCAAGCAGACATAAACCAAATCTTTAAATGGGCTGCAGAAAACAATATGAAGTTCAATGATGAGAAATTTCAATTACTCAGATACGGAAAACGTGAGAAATTAAAATCTCATCGGAGTATAAAACAAATTCCAACCACACAATAGAGCGAAAAATAATGTCAAAGACCTGAGAGTGATCATGTCAGAGGATCTCACCTTCAAGGACCATAACACCGTAGCAATCGCATCTGCTAGAAAAATGACAGGATGGATAATGAGAACCTTCAAAACCAGGGATGCAAAGCCCATGTTGACACTTTACAAATCGCTTGTTCTATCTAGGCTGGAATATTGCTGCACACTAACTGCACCTTTCAAGGCAGGTGAAATTGCTGACCTTGAAAATGTGCAGAGAACCTTCACGGCATCATAACTGCGATAAACCACCTCAATTACTGGGAACGCTTGAAGTTTCTCAACCTGTACTCCCTAGAACGCAGGCGGGAGAGATACATTGTTATATACACGTGGAAAATTCTCGAGGGATTAGTACCAAACTTGCACACGAAAATCACTCCCTACGAAAGCAAAAGACTCGGCAGGCGATGTAACATCCCCCAATGAAAAGCAGGGTGCCACTAGCACGTTGAGGGACAACACAATAAGTGTCAGGGGCCCAAGATTGTTCAACTGCCTCCCAGCATACATAAGGGGGATTACCAACAAACCCCTGGCTGTCTTCAAGTAGGCACTGGACAGGCACCTAAAGTCGGTACCTGACCAGCCAGGCTGTGTTTCGTACGTTGGGCTGCGTGCGGCCAGCAGTAACAGCCTATTTGATCAAGCTCTGGTCCAACATGAGGCCTGGTCACAGACCGGGCCGCGGTGGCGTTGACCCCTGGAATTTTCTCCAGGTAAACTCCAGGTACTAATCCCTCTAGGATTTTTCAAGTGTATATTATTGTGTATATCTCTTGCCTGCATTCCACGGAATACAAGTCAAGGGACTTCAACTGTTCCCAGTAATATAGGTGTTTTATCATACTTATGTGTGCCATGAAAGTTATTTGTACATTCTCCAGGTTAGCAATTTTGCCTTCCTTAAAGGGGGCAGTTAGTGTACAGCAGTATTCCAGCCTAGAGAGAAGCAATTTGAAGAGAATAATCATGGGCTTGGCATCCCTAGTTTTGAATTTTATTATTATTATTATTATGATCAAAAGAAGCGTTAAGCCACAAGGGTCATATAGTGCAGCAGGGCATAATGGGTAGTAAGAAGGAGAGGGATGATTAGTAGGTTATAGAGTGCAGCAGGGCAGTGGATAGTGCAGGGATAGAGAGTATTAAGAGATTGAGGTAGAAGGGACTGAGGGGAGTGCTAGAGGTGTAATCTTCAGAGTTTGTGTAGTAAATCAGTTGTTGTCAAAAAGTCAATGACAGAGTCAGGATTAAAGGAGAGCACATCAGCAAGAAGGGAAGGTAAAGAAAGGGCAGCAGAGCGAAGACGACATTGGAGGTAAATTCTGTGTGCTCGTTGATAGAGTGGGCAGTCCAACAGAATGTGGCAAACAGATACTAGAACCTGACCAATGCTCACAGAGAGGGACAGGGAGCCTCTCCATGAGATACCCGTGAGAAAGATGACAAGAAGGCCAGAAACCTATACTCGGTTTAATAGAATGAAGTTTGTTATTTAGCAGGTCAGACCAATGTTGTTGCCAACGGGTGCGAAGGTGGGTAGCAATGACAGCAAAATAGTCCATAAATGGAACACCTCTATATGAAACTGGAAGGTCATGTACTGCTGACCGCGCAGCAGTGTCTGCCTGTTCATTGCCCTGTACGTCAACATGACCAGGGACCCAACAATAAACAATATCTTTTTGTTTGCTAGAGATACGGCGTAACCAAAGTTGGATACGAAGAACTAGGAGGTGAGGTGTATCAAATTTTCGGATAGCCTGTAAAGCACTAAGGGAGTCTGAAATGACCACAAATGGTGATACAGCCATAGATGCAATGCGGATAAGTGCCACAAGAAAAGCATACAATTAAGCCGTAAAGATGCTAGCCGAGGGTAACAGATGCCCTCGCACGACGCTGTCCAGAAACACTGCTGCAAATCCAACACAGTCAGAAGACTTAGAACCATCAGTGTACACTGCGATGGCATGGGAATGAGAACGGAAGTGGTCTAGAAAAAGAGAGCCGGATGCTGCCGTAGGCAGTTAGGCTTTCGCGCATGCCAGTGGAAAAGAACAGACACGGACAGCAGGAACTTCCCAAGGGAACAGGGGAAAGGGAGATGCCACATGAACATAGAAAGGTGGTAGTTGAAAAGAAGTTAGTTTGATATCTTTATTATGCACCCCATACCCATCCTGTGGGCGGTAGTCAAAAGATTACAGAGGTACATAATGGGTCCAGGGACTGGAACCCAAAGTTTTGATAGCTGAGCAAGTTACAAAGGTAATGAACTCACAAGTTACAAAGGTAATGAACTCACAAGTTACAAAGGTAATGAACTCACAAGTTACAAAGGTAATGAACTCACAAATTACAAAGGTAATGAACTCACAAGTTACAAAGGTAATGAATCATGTAAGTAAATTTACTTACTTACGTTTATACATGGTTACAATCATGAACAAATTATAAAGTAATGAGCAATTCACTAGTCTACACCCTATCACAACTGTTATGAGTTCTTGGTGCAAATTTTAATTGTTGGGTCACACACACACACACACACACACATACATACATACATACACACATACATATACACAGGAATAGGAATAGGAAGGGAGAAACGAAACTACAAAAGGGAAGACTACACAGGCATGAGGAACTACCTACAAGACGTTCAGTGGGAGAGAGAATTGGCAGGAAAAACAGTAAAAGAAATGATGGAATATGTGACAACCAAATGCAAAGAGGCAGATGAGAGGTTTGTCCCCAAGGGAAACAGAAATAATGGGAAGACCAGAACGAGTCCTTGGTTCACCCAGAGGTGTAGGGAGGCAAAAACTAAGTGCACTAGAGAATGGAAAAAGTACAGAAGACAAAGGACCCAGGAAAATAAAGAGATTAGCCGAAGAGCCAGAAACGAATATGCACAGGTAAGAAGGGAGGCTCAGCGACAATACGAAAATGATATAGCCTCAAAAGTCAAGTCTGACCCAAAGCTGTTGTACAGCCACACCAGGAGGAAAACAACAGTCAAGGACCAGGTAATCAGGCTGAGGAAGGAAGGTGGGGAGTTCACAAGAAACGACCAAGAGGTATATGAGGAGCTCAACATGAGATTTAAAGAAGCATTTACAGAGGAGACAGGAAGGACTCCAGGAATTCAGAATAGGGAGGTATACCAACAAGTGCTGGATGAAATACACACAACCGAGGAGGAGGTGAAGAAGCTGCTATGTGAACTCGATACCTCAAAAGCGGTGGGATCTGACAACATTTCTCCGTGGGTCCTTAGAGAGGGAGCAGAGATGTTAAAGTCTGCTCAAGGCACATTCCATTAAGAAAAAGAAAGAGATGATGTAAACTAGAAAGAGAGAGATGCTCCCTATATAGGCGAAGGCCAAGAATCACAGAGCTGCTGAGAGGGGCCAGTATATCTGAAATACGAAGGAAGGCACTGGTCAGAGAAATAGCCAATATCTAACTTAAGCTTAAGGAATCTTACAGGAGACAAGAATCTCAGGAAGAACAAAAATCCATAAAGGAAACTGGAAAAAAAAGCTGCTGAGAGGGGCCAATATATCTGAAATACGAAGGGAGGCACTCGTTAATGAAATTGCAAATATTGAACTTAAGCTGAAGGAATTTTACGGGAGACAAAATCGCAGGAAGAACTAAAAGTCATAAAGGAAATTGAAAACAAAAACAAAATACTTCTTATCTTATGCCAAATCTAAGGAAAAAAACGACATCCAGCATTGGGTCCCTGCTTAGGTGGGATGGGACATACACAGATGACAGTCAAGAAATGAGTGAGATATTAAAGTCCCAATATGACTCAGTGTTCAGTGAGCCGCTGCCCAGACTAATGGTCGACTATCCAAATGAATCATTTATGAACGAGAAGCAAAATTTGGTCATCTCAAAAATCTCGGATGTTATCCTAACACCACAAGACTTTGAAAAGGCAATAAATGACATGCCCATGCACTCTGCCCCAGGCCCAGACTCATGGAACTCCGTGCTCATCAAGAATTGCAAGAAGGCCCTGTCGCGTGCCTTCAGCATTGTATGGAGAGGGAGCATGGACACAGGGGTCATCCCACACTCACTAAAAACAACAGACACAGCCCCACTCTACAAAGGGGGCAGTAAAGCAATTGCAAAGAACTACAGACCAATAACACTAACATCCCATATCATAAAAATCTTTGAAAGGGTTCTAAGAAGCAAGATTGTCAACCACCTACATACCCATCAGTTACACACCCCAGGGCAACACGGGTTTAGAGCAGGTCACTCCTGCCTGTCCCAGCTACTGGATCACTATGACAGGGTCCTGGATGCTGCAGAGGATAAACAAAATACAGATGTAGTATATACAGACTTTGCAAAAGGTTTCGACAAGTTGATAAAGGAATAACAGGAAAAGTTGGTAAATGGATCTATAACTTCGTGACAAATAGAACACAAAGAGTAATAGTAAACAGAGTAAAGTCTGAGACAGCTACGGTGAAAAGCTCTGTTCCACAAGGCACAGTACTTGTTTCCATTCTATTCCTCATCCTCATATTTGACTTAGACAGAGATGTAAGCCATAGCTCCGTGTCTTCCTTTGTGGATGACACCCGGATTGCCATGACAGTGACCTCTAGTGAAGACATCGCAAGACTTCAAGCGGACATAAATCAAATCTTCGAATGGACCACTCAAAACAATATGAAGTTCAATGAAGAGAAATTTCAACTACTTAGAAATGGAAAACGTGAGGAAATAAAACTGTATCAGGGTATACGACAAATTCTAACCATACTGTACAGCAAAAAAGTAATGTGAAGGACCTAGGAGTGATAATGTCAGAGAATCTCGCCTTCAAAGACCACAACAATGTATCTACTGCATCTGCTAGGAAAATTATAGTATGGATAATGAAAACCTTCAAAACTAGGGATGCCAAGCCCATGATGATTCTCTTCAAATCACTTGTTCTCTCTAGGGTGGAATACTGCTGTACACTAACTGCCCCCTTCAAGGCTGGCGAAATTGCTGACCTATAGAGTGCACAAAGAACTTTCACGGCACACATAAGTACATTAAGGCACCTAAACTACTGGGAACGGTTGAAGGCCCAGATCAGTATTCCCTGGAGCGCAGGCGAGAGAGATACTTCATAATATACACTTGGAAAATCCTAACTTGCACACGAAAATCATTCCCTATGAAAGCAAAAGACTCGGCAGGAGATGCAACATTTCCCCAATTTCCTATACGGTAATTTCAATTTTTACTAATATGTTACTATTATGTTACCACCTACTCACCCTAAACTAAATACTCATACAATAAATTACTTTCAAAAATGCTCAATGTTATTTTCCTTAAGATAATCTCAATTTTTATTATTATATTACCATCCTCCTAAACACTTGTTACAATGTAATATCATCATATTGTAATTTGAACAATCAAATATATAATTTGAACAGTGTAATATCATCATATTGTAATTTGAACAATCAAATATATAACTAGAATAAACTCAATCAATTCTCTAATATTATGTACATAGTCTATAAGTCATTAGATTAAGCTGCCCTTAATGCCATGGCATGTCAGTGGCTCTCCTTGCACTTCACCATGGCATGTCAGTGGCTCTCCTTGCACTTCACCATGGCATGTCAGTGGCTCTCCTTGCACTTCAGTTTATGATTGTAACTACAAATATCTATGTAAAATTGCAATGAAATAAAATTTGTTTGTTTGTTTGTTTGTTTGATTACACTGAGAGACAACAATAAGTGTCCAGGGCCCAAGACTATTCAACTGCCTCCCAGCATACATAAGGGGTATTACCAATAGACCCCTGGCTGTCTTCAAGGCACCTAAAGTCAGTACCTGACCAACTGGGATGTGGTTCGTTCGTCAGTTTGTGTGGCGAAAATTTCTCCAGGAGGGGGGGTATCAGCCCCTTCAGTCCTTTTCAGCCCCTTTCAGCCCTGAGGGACGACCCTCTCAGAAAGGGCAGATATGTTGCGTTGTTTCAGCATCTGTTGTACCTCCGGTTGATCAAATATCTTGCTTATATAAGCTTATATACAGTAAAGCAACTACAAAAATCAATCATGAAACCCTGTGTAATATGCAACCAAACAAGCAAACGTTCCTCTGCATGGTAAATGCTGCCACGCCAATTGTGTAGGCATTCAAGACTCTACCACCCGAGATATTAAACAAGGGAAGTGTTTTTGGGTATGTCCAAATGAGACCGAAATGTGGAATAAAACCACATCGATATTAAAAGATGACAACACCAAATCGGACTTCATAAAAAACATGACAGCTTTCTATAACAGTTGGGACAGTAAAAAATCAGGGCCAGATGGTGCTACCGCCCATGGTACAGATGTTGAAATGATACCCAATATATTTAAGAATGGAGAAATAAATGATGGTGACCTGAAGAGGGACAGTAGCTCAAGTGAAATAAATGACGGGGAAACAGGTGTAGACAAGGACACACACAAAACAGTGGTACAAACTAGCAATACCACGGTAGATAGTAAACAAGGGGATGCCCAGGGAAATACTGAAGATAAATTACCGGAAACAGTTGAAGGCTCCATTGTTAGCAATAGTAACGAAGACAGACATGAGACAGGAACACACCCACCAATGGGGAACACAGTCACAAAAAACAGGGCAAACGGAAACCAGGCCTATGTGAATATTATGCACTTGGTATCTGCAGGCATGGAAAATCTGGGAAATCAGATGGGACATGCAATTATGATCACCCCACAAAATGCCGTTCCCATATGAAAACAGGCAAATGCAACCTCCCGTCCTGTAAGTTTTTCCACCCTGAAATGTGCCACACATCAATTCAGGAAAGACAGTGCTATAACTTATATTGCCAGGCATACCACCTAAAGGGTACGAGGCGACACAGAACATCCAGACCATGGCAAAATCAGGGTAGCCACAGTCACTCCGGAGAGAGAGGTTTTTTAGTGCCAGGAAGGAAAAAAAGCTGGCAGGAAATGACAGAAATTGTACACCAACTGCAATCATTTCTGGAGTGGAATCACAGTCAGTGGCCTCCACTCCATTACAACAGTTATTAGAGCCAGGAAAAAAAAGACCCCCCCCATACCACCAATACCACCAATCCAACTACATTCATCTTTGCTAATATACAGGGTCTAAAGCCAGCAACAAACAACAAGGTACCTTACATTCGTGGACTGCTTACAGAGTCAAATGCTATGTTTGCGGCTTTCACAGAGACCCACATAAGAGATCACTTGGACAATGAAATATGGATCCCGGGCTACAACCTATACAGGTGTGACAGAGTGAACAGGCAAAAAGGGGGGGTTGGCCTGTATATCACAGAGTCACTTATATGTTCAGAACTACTAAATGCCTCAAATGATGTAGTTGAAGTATTAGCAATAAAGGTCGAGAATCAAAACCTGGTCATCGTGGTTGTCTACAAGCCCCCGGATGCAACGTCCCAACAATTCCAGGAACAGCTTCTGAAAATTGTCCACTGTCTGCAAAATCTTCCAGCTCCTGCCCCCAACATCTTGCTACTGGGGATTTCAACCTCAGGCACCTAAATGGAGGAACATTGCAAACAATGTGGTAGCAGAGATAACACTAGGAGGCAGCTCAGATGAAAATTCACACATGCATGAACTTTTAAATCTCTGCACCAAGTTCACCTTAAACCAGCAAATAGTAGAGCCCACAAGATTAGAGAATACGCTGGACCTCATCTTCACCAACAATGATGATCTGATACGAAATGTCATCATATAAAAACAATATACTCAGATCACAACATAATAGTGGTCCAGACATGCATGCGGGAGCCCCAGATCAACAAAATGTGATCAGCCGTGAGGGAGCTTTCCAAATTCAACTTCAATAACAAAACATAACGTGGGACCAAGTAAACCAAGTCTTAAATGATATAAACTGGGAAGATTGCCTAAGCATCACGGATCCCAACATATGTCTAGAACAAATTAACTCTGTGGTACTTGAGGTTTGCTCAAGGCAAATTCCCTTAAGGAAAAGGAGGAGAAGATGCAAACCAAAAAGAGAGGGCGCTCCTATACAGGCGAAGGCACAGAATAACGGAGCGGCTACAGGAGGCCAATATCTCTGAAATACGTAGGGAGACACTAGTCAGAGAAATAGCAAACATCGAATTAAAACTAAAGGAATCTTATAGGAATCAAGAGACACGGGAAGAACTAAGAGCCATAAATGAAATTGAAAGAAACCCTAAGTATTTCTTTTCCTATGCAAAATCAAAGTCGAGAACAACAACCAGTATTGGGCCCTACTTAAACCGGATGGGTCCTACACAGATGACAGCAAGGAAATGAGTGAGTTACTTAAATCCCAGTATGACTCAGTCTTTAGCGAGCCACTAACCAGACTGAAAATCGAAAACCTAAATTATTTTTTATGAGAGTGCCACAGAACTTGACAGACGCATGCCTTTCTGACATCATCACGATGCCAAATGACTTCGAAAAGGCAATAAATGACATGCCCATGCACTCCGCTCCAGGCCCAGACTCATGGAACTCCGTGTTCATCAAGAACTGCAAGAAGCCCCTATCACATGCTTTTAACATCCATGGAGAGGGAGCATGGACACTGGGATCGTCCCGCAGCTACTAAAAACAACAGACATAGCCCGTTCCACAAAGGGGCAGTAAAGCAATAGCAAAGAACTACAGACCAATTGCGCTAACGTCCCATATCAAAAAATCTTTGAAAGGGTTCTAAGAAGCAAGATCCCACCCATCTTGATACCCATCAATTGCACAACCCAGGACAGCATGGGTTTAGAGCAGGCCGCTCCTGTCTGTCCCAACAACTGGACCACTACGACAAGGTCCTGGATGCTCTAGAAGATAAACAGAATGCAGATGTTATATACACAGATTTTGCAAAAGCCTTTGACAAGTGTGACCATGGTGTAATAGCACACAAAATGCGTGATAAAGGCATAACAGGAAAAGTTGGTAGATGGATCTATAATTTCCTAACACGTAGTAGTCAACAGAGTAAAGTCTGAGGCAGCTACTGTGAAAAGCTCTGTTCTACAAGGCACAGTACTTGCTCCCATCCTATTCCTCATCCTCATATCAGACATTGACAGGGATATAAGCCACAGTGCTGTGTCTTCCTTTGCAGATGACACCCGAATCTGTATGACAGTGTCCACCGTTGAAGACACTGCAAGACTCCAAGCAGACATAAACCAAATCTTTAAATGGGCTGCAGAAAACAATATGAAGTTCAATGATGAGAAATTTCAATTACTCAGATACGGAAAACGTGAAGAAATTAAAATCTCATCGGAGTACAAAACTAATTCCAACCACACAATAGAGCGAAAAACTAATGTCAAAGACTTGGGAGTGATCATGTCAGAGGATCTCACCTTCAAGAACCATAACAATGTAGCAATTGCATCTGCTCGAAAAATGACAGGATGGATAATGAGAACCTTCAAAACCAGGGATGCCAAGCCCATGTTGACACTTTACAGATCGCTTGTTCTATCTAGGCTGGAATATTGCTGCACACTAACTGCACCTTTCAATGCTGGTGAAATTGCTGACCTTGAAAATGTGCAGAGAATCTTCACCGCACGCATAAGTACGATAAACCACCTCAACTACTGGGAACGCTTGAAGTTCTTAAACCTGTACTCTCTAGAACGCAGGCGGAGAGATACATTATTTTACACATGGAAAATTCTCGAGGGCTTAGTACCAAACTTGCACACAAAAATCACTCCGTACGAAAGCAAAAGACTCGGCAGGCGATGTAACATTCCCAATGAAGAGCAGGTGCCACTAGCACGTTGAGGGACAACACAATAAGTGTGAGAGGCCCAAGATTGTTCAACTGCCTCCCCAGCATACATCAGGGGGTTACCAACAAGCCCCTTTCTGTCTTCAAGCAGGCACTGGACAGGCACCTCAAGTCGGTACCTGATCAGCCGGGCTGTGGTTCGTACGTTGGACTGCGTTGCCAGCAGTAACAGCCCACTATTTGCTGGTTTAAGGTGAATTTGTTGAGATTTAAAAGTTCATGCATGTGTGAATTTTCATCTGAGCTGCCTCCTGGTGTTATCTCTGCTCACATTGTTTGCAATGTTCCTCCATTTAGGTGCCTGAGGTTGAAATCCCAGTAGCAAGATGTTGGGGCAGGAGCTGGAAGATTTTCCCGACAGTGGTCAATTTTCAGAAGCTGTTCCTGGAATTGTTGGGACGTTGCATCCGGGGGCTTGTAGACAACCACTATGACTAGGTTTTGATTCCCCGACCTTTATTGCTAGTACTTCAACTACATCATTTGAGGCATTTAGTTCCTCGAACCTCCTATTCACCGGTATCCTTTAACTCATCGCCTTTATTGTCATATGGGATAAGAACGGGTTTAGCTGATCCAGGCTAAACAGCTAAATCTTCCCACTCAAGCACCGTGAAACTGCTGTGACAGCTATGAGTATAGTTGATGGTGTTGACATAGATGATGGTGAAGGCAGATTTGAAACATATTTTAGTAAACAGGCTCGGAGAAAGGAACGTGGTTTCCCGAGAAAGCTTGCTGCAAGCAATAGATGGGGCGAACACCCTCCCAAAACTGTCAGGTTAGATTTCCCTAACAACATTGAACAAGAGATCAAGTGTAAATGGTTTTTCGAAGATAGTGTAGAAAACCCTGGAAAAACTATCAAGCCTCTCCACGATTTGGACAACACGTGTTTGTGTCTAATGATCCAGCATTTGTAGACAAACTTCTTCACTCACGAATATGCCATCATCAAACTTCGACCTGCCCCCCCACCAAGGGGACCCAAAGTGCTTATTGTCATATACAACGTCAACAAGCACTTGGATTATAAATATCTGGCGTCAGAGCAAGTTGCAAGCCCTCGTCGACTTCCCAACGATCTGATATTAGCCGAGTGGACTGGTCAGGGGACTCTGCCATGATATATTCACTCCCGTGCTGCCCTCAACAGGCACTATAACATTGCATTGTACAGACCAACGTCTATGTTATAGTTCAACGTTGGGGCCACATTGCCAGGAAAAGCTAAGTC
>WNWK01053146.1:0-11960 GCA_009830355.1 Cherax destructor
CAATTCACTCTTTATTTTATTCTTCACAAACACAGCTGGCTGTAGCCAGGACTTCTTAACGCTATGAAATCGTACGAATGCTGGGGTCCGTGGTGGGTGGGTAAGGCGGTGGTGTCTGCTGAACCACAACAACAGTAGTAATAACAAGACTGCTTGTGAGAATGGTTACTTGTTTTTCCTTCCCACAAACTGTAAGTAAGTTTATTCAGGTATACACAGATACAGTTACGAAGATTATCATATATGGCAGCATATGTGAGAGAACCTAGGATAACCCAAAAGTCAGAGTGACAGTATTTCCATTGACTGACTTGGGTTATCCTAGGTTCTCTACACATATGCTGCTATGTATGATAATGTATGTAACTGTACTCACTTAATTGTGGTTGCAGGGTCGAGACTCAGCTCCTGGCCCCGTGTATCTGAATAAACTTAGTTTACAGGAAGGAAAAATTCCTTTTCCTCAAAGCATGAGGATTCTTAGGCAGTAAATAACCATGCGCTCAAAATTTTTCCCTCCCTGCCGAACCTGTAATATCATCTTTACGTGTGTAAGATGATAATGTGTCGCAAATCTTAAATCGTGCAATACCGTAACGTGCAACATAATCTCGTGCTAAATGACGTTCTACTGTATACAATTGCATCATTGTAAAAATGAAAACAGAATACATCAATAAATACCATACGAAAATAGACTGCAAAGTCGCTGTTTTAATCGAAAAAACGATCGGAGTTTTTTTCCTCATTATACAGTGTGTGCTGCAAGATTTTTTATACTGCTCACACTGACCACGCAACCCATTCTTTCATATGTAGGCCTACAGACGTTTTCTGCTTAATTTGAGGCCGCTAGAATTTGGGCGTACTAGTATGGCACCAACCCCTGCTCGTAAACGTACTAGTACGGCACCGACCCCAAAGGGTTAAAATTGAAAACCAAGGGATGAATGTACTTGTCATCGTAAAACTAATCAAAATCATCACTATTTCTGTAATATATCTTCCATTCTATCAAATGACACCAAGAAAACCAGAATACAACCATAAATACCATACGAAAATACACCCGAAAGTCGCTGTTTTAAACCAAAAAAATGGTCAGAGTTTTTTTTTCTCATTATGCACTGCGTGCTTCAGGATTTTTTTTATACTGCACACTGACCACACAGACCCATTCTTTCATATGTAGGCCTCCCAGCTTTCTTCCACCAGATTTGAAGGTGCTAGAAATTATGAGTACAAGTGACCAACCCTGGCTGCAATGACGTACTATTAGGGACCGACCCTCAAAGGGTTAAAATCACTAAGAGTGTCCCTCTAGTCTTAACGCCATGCGTAATAATAATCACTCTTGGGCACATTAAATGTCTTATTTTATGTTAATATAGACATTTTCATTAATCCATCTATGATATTTTCTTCAAAATTATATAAGAAACACGTTACATAGCATATAAACATGCTATGTTTATGTGCTATGGAGGTGTGGTTGCTGGGCGGAGGGAAAACATTACGTTTTCTCTGGTACAGCACTAAAGAAAACGTGTATGAATCTGGGTTGACCCAATCACTGCCCAGTTACATAATGTTTTTGTTTACAATTCTCGGCATAAATTATATTCATTACTTCTCCCTTTGTTTATGATAACATCTAAAGGTAGTTGCTAGAAATGATTAAACTCAGTGAACATGGTATGTCGATGGTAATAACATGGCTCTGGGCGCATTAAATATCGTGTAGCTATGCAGCTGTGTAGCCATAACTACATCTACCGGCTACCTACACCTGACTTCCTACAAATAAATACAGCCTCTCCTCACTTAACAACGTACGTACTCGTTTACCGACTACTCGGACTTATGACGGCCTCTCTGACTAGTATGCATACCTAAATAACGTATATTAGAGCCGATTTCCTCTATTCTGATTTATTACAATACAGTCTCTCCTCACTTAAACGGAGATAGGGGCCTAAGACCCCGTCAGTAAACGATTTTGTCACTAATCGAGGAATCACCCCTTACTGACACTTCAAAAGTGTCACAACCCAAAATAAAAACATTCAGTTTTATGTTTGCTGGGAAATTCCTTTCAATCTGTGTATTATTAACCCTTTGGGGGTCGCAGGCCCTCTCTCAAACTCGTTCTCAGGGTCGCAAATATTTGAAAAAAATAAAATATTTTTCTTATGAAATGATAGAAAATCTTTTCTGATCATAACGCCACCAAAATTATGAAAATTGATGGAAAACTAACGGAATTATGCTCTTGCGAAGTTAGTGGTATCGATGACATTTACGCATCGGCAATTTTGCCCAGTTTGAGCCCTATTTTCGGCAAATTCCAATGTTTCAGTCTACTAAAATTATAGCTATTTTGCTAGAATTCCATTTGTTCTTTCAATTGAGTATAAGAAACCGCCAATTTACCATTTTCAACTACCCAATAAGGTGGTCAGAATTTGGCAATTTGGCCAATTTCACACAATTTTCAAAAGATGCCAATTTCAAAATAGGCTCTAGAATAAACGAGACAGACATTCCTGGCACTCAAATAACATTTTATCTGTTCATTAGTCATGTCTCCAGGCCCCTCTTACATTACTTTTGCTTTCCATTTTAATTTTTATTCTCACAAAAATAGAAGATTTACTGTTATGTATACAACTGCATCATTGTAAAATGGTATAAATAATATCAGCACACTTGTGCAAGAATATTATACTACCCAGTTGATGTGTATTGGACGCATGGCATGATTTGTTTACTCTGAACATTGACAAAAATCGAACATTTTCGCTACTTTGCGCTCAGTTTCAAGATATACTTGTCATCGTGAAACCTGTCAAAATTATCTCTATTTCTTTAATATATCATCCATTCTATCAAATGAGACTAAGAAAACGGGCATACAAGCATAAATACTATACAAAAATAGACTGCAAAGTCGATGTTTTAAACCAAAAACACGGTCAGAGTTTTTTCCTCATTATGGACTGTGTGATGCAGGATTTTTTTATACTGCCACACTGACTGCACAGACCCATTCTCTCACATCTAGGCCTACCAGCCTGTTTCCTCTTGATTTAAGGGCACTAGAATTTAGGCGTACTAGTACGACAAAAACCCTGGTGCGTAAGCCGTACTAGTACGGCCGAAACCCCGAAAGGGTTAAGGGTAATACAACATGAAATAGGTCAATGACTTACTTCCGAGATACTCCAGGAAACGCCTACATAGCTGATTACTTGGGATTTTTTTTTAAATGCACTTTTCAGTCTTTGCATAGGGTAAGAGTGATCTTCTATACAGTGGACCTCGGTTAACGAAATTAATCCGGTCCAGGAGCTATTACTTAATCTGAATCTTTCGTTATCTGAAACCTTATTTCCATAAGAAATAATGTAAATACAATTAATTCGTTCCACAAAAAAATAATCACTCAAAAAAAAACAATAACATTTACTTACCTTTATTGAAGAGTTGCAAGCATCTGGAAGGTAGAGTTGCTGACAGGGGCAGGGTGTTAATGGTTGGAAGGAAATCCCCTCCAAAAGGACTTCAGGTAACAAGTCCTCTCTGGGGTTACTTCCTTTTTTTTCTTTTAATGCATGAATGCTACACTCCCTGCATGCCTGCTACACTCCCTGCATGCCTGCACCTCCCTGCATGCCTGCTACACTCCCTGCATGCCTGCTAGCACTCCCTGCATGCCTGCTACACTCCCTGCAGGCCTGCTACACTCCCTGCATGCCTGCTACACTCCCTGCATGCCTGCTACACTCCCTGCATGCCTGCTACACTCCTGCATGCCTGCTACACTCCCTGCATGAATGCTACACTCCCTGCATGAATGCTACACTCCTGCATGAATGCTACACTCCCTGCATGAATGCTACACTCCCTGCATGAATGCTACACTCCCTGCATGAATGCTACACTCCCTGCATGAATGCTACACTCCCTGCATGAATGTTACACTCTCTGCATGAATGCTACACTCCCTGCATGAATGCTACACTCCCTCCATGAATGCTACACTCCATCCATGAATGCTACACTCCCTGCATGAATGCTACACTCTCTGCATGAATGCTACACTCCCTGCATGAATGCTACACTCCCTGCATGAATGCTACACTCCCTGCATGAATGCTACACTCTCTGCATGAATGCTACACTCTCTGCATGAATGCTACACTCCCTGCATGAATGCTACACTCCCTGCATGAATGCTACACTCCCTCCATGAATGCTACACTCCCTCCATGAATGCTACCACTGGGGTGCCACTAGGAAGCTTCTTTGGACCCATGGTGACTTATTTCACAGTGACAATCACTAAACCACCAAAAAGACACCAAATATATTGTGAATCTTTGAAAGAGCGCGCTAGGTAATGTTCTCTCAATGGTAAACAACGCTTCACTGGTGTCCTGCGCTGCGGAGCATGCGGACACGTCTAATACCTTTCGGTAACCGAGGAATTTTCGCTAACTGATTCCGAAAAGCTTACGTTTCCGAAACTTTCGTTAACGGGACCTTTCGTTAACCGAGGGTCCACTGTAGTTACCCTTCAGGGCGTAATGTTTTCTCGGACACTTTTTTTTTATCCCTCTCCGCCTCCACCCTTCAATACCTCTCTATACAGTGGACCCCCAGATTACATAATTAAACCGTTTTAGAGGCGCTACTTAAACTGAATATTACTTAATCCGAATCTATTTTCCCATAAAATATAATCCGAATCTATTTTCCCATAAGAAATAATGGAAATTCAATTAATCCGTTCCAGACACCCAAAAGTATTAAAATAAATATTGTTTCCACATTAAATTACACAGAAAAGAATGATATATAAAGTACATAAAACAGCAATAACTTGACACTTACCTTTATTGAAGAGTTGTTGATGTGTGGAAGATGGAAGGAGGGGAGAGGAAGGAGTAGTTGTTAGTGTTTGGAAGGGAAATCCCCTTCCATTAATACTTCAGGTACCAAGTTCTTTTCCGGGGTTACTTCTTCTTTTTCTTTTAATGCCACTAGGACCAACTCTTGAGAGTCACTGGACCCCTCTCTCACAAAAAATCTGTCCAGGGAGCTCATGTGTCTGGCGTTTCCTTAAAATGTCCCTGAAATGGGACACCACATTGTCATTGTACATGTTGCCAGCACGGCCTGCAACAGCTTTGTTAGGGTGAAAATCATCCATAAATCTTTGTACACCAGAGTGTTTAAGAAATATTTCTTGAACACTCTGGGATTTTCAGAGTGATACACGAGTAAAGGCTTCACTTTGAAATCTCCACTAGCATTACTACACAACATAAGAGTTAGCCTGTCTTTCATAGGCTTGTGTCCTGGCAGTGCCTTTTCATCCTGTGTAATGTAGGTCCTGTTTGGCATTTTCTTCCAAAACAGCCTTGTTTCGTCACAATTAAACACTTGTTGGGGTTTGAATTCTTCAGCCTCTACATAGCTTTTCAATTCATGAACATATTTTTCAGCCACACATTTGTCTGAACTGGCTGCCTCACCATGCCTTATCACACTGTGTATGCCACTACACTTCTTAAATCTGTCAAACCAGCCTTTACTGGCTTTAAATTCGCTCACTTCAGCACTCGTTGCATGCATTTTCTTGGAGATCATCATGCCTGCGTAACACTATCTCCTGCTAATTCTTTCTTGTTGATCCACACCAACAACAGAGTTTCCACATCTTCCAGTATTTGCGATCTCTGTTTTGTGATCATATTTGCACCTTTTGCAACAACAGCTTCCTTGATTTTATTTCCCTTGGCCACACTGGTATCGATGGTTGTATAGGCTTTGCCATACAGCCTGGCCAGCTCAGCGACACGTACTCCACTTTCATATTTTGCAATGATCTCCTTTTCAGTTCTACCGTATTTCTGAGCCTCTTTACCACAGGGCTGGCACTAGGAGCTTTCTTTGGGCCCATGGTGGCTTATTTAGCAGTTGCAAGCACTAAAAACAATAGAATACAGTGGACCCCGAGTTACGTTACACCCAGAAATCGTACAATTATTTAAGTACAGTCATCCTCGGTTTTTATTTTAATCCGTTCCAGATGAATCGCTAAAACCAAAATCGCGAAAACCAAAACTATTTTCCCATAAGAAATAATGGAAATTCAATTAATCCATTCCAGAAACCCAGAAGTTTGGAAAAAAAATTTGGGGGCCTTAAAGATAGATTTACATGCACAAATGAATGAAATGAATGTGGCACTTACCCTTACTGAAGACTGATGTTGTTGGATGGAAGAGAGATAGGAGGAGAGGGTAGAAACCTAATTTTGGAAGGGAATCCCTCCATAAGGACTCTAGGTACCAAGTCCTCATCTGGGGTCACTTCCTTCTTTGTCTTTTAATCCCACTAGGACCAGCTTGTGATTCACTGCACACCTGTGGCACTAAATATCTCTCCAGAGAGCTCTGTATCTGGCAGCTCGTTAAAATGTCCCTAAAATGGGACATGGAATTGTCATTGTAAAAGTAGCCAGCACGGATTGCAACATCTTTGTCAGGGTGATGTTCCTCCACAAATGATTGCACCCTACTCCACATTGCACAAATCTCCTTAATCTCTGAAGAAGGCACCTTACATCTTTCTTCCTCCACTGAAGCAATTTCCTCAGATCCGTTTTGTTGTTGTTGCAGCTCAAGCTCTTGCAGCTCTTCAGTGGTTAGATCTTCATTGTGGTCCTCCACCAACTCTTCCACATCCTCTCCATTCACATCCAACCCCATAGAAGTCCCCAATTCCACAATACTTTCCACAACTTCCATAGGCTCATCAGGATTAGCTTCAAACCCTTCAAAACCCCTCTCTGGGACAATCTGGCCACAACTTTCTCCAAGCAGAGTTCATCATCCTGGAGGTCACTCCCTGCCAAGCTTTATCTATAAGGCCTATGCAATGGAAGATATCGAAGTGAGCCTTCCAGAACTCTTTTAGGGTCAATCTAGTGTCTGAGGTTACATCAAAGCACCTTTGAAACATTGCTTTGGTGTAGAGTTTTTTAAAGTTTGCAATGGCCTGCTGGTCCATTGGCTGGAGGAGAGGAGTGGTGTTAGGAGGCAAGAACTTCACTTTTACAAATCTGAATTCCTTAGGCATTTGGTCTTCCAAGTCTTGAGGATGACCAGGAGCATTGTCCATTACCAGGAGGCACTTAAGTGGCAATTTATTCTCCAATAGATATTTCTTCACACTGGGGCCAAACACTTGATTAAACCATTCCAGGAAAATTTCTCTAGTGACCCATGCCTTAGCATTAGACTTCCAAAACACACACAATTTACCCTTGTCAACACTGTAGTTCCTGAACACTCTGGGATTTTCAGAGTGATACACGAGTAAAGGCTTCACTTTAAAATCCCCACTAGCGTTACCACACAACATGAGAGTTAGCCTGTCTTTCATAGGCTTGTGTCCTGACATTGCCTTTTCCTCCTGCGTGATGTAGGTCCTCCTTGGCATTTTCTTCCAAAAGAGGCCTGTTTCGTCACAATTAAACACTTGTTGGGGTTTAAATTCTTCTGCCTCTACATATTCTTTAAACTCACGCACAAATTTTTCAGCCCCATCTTTATCTGAACTGGCACCCTCACCATGCCTTACAACACTGTGTATGCCACTTCGCTTCTTGAAGTTTTTGAACCAGCCTTTGCTGGCCTTAAATTCATAAACCTGAACACTGGTTCCAGGCATTTTCTTTACAAGATCGGCATGCAACTGCCTTGCTTTTTCACATATGATGGATTGCACAACACTATCACCCGCTAGCAGTTTTGGTTTATCCACACAATAACAATTTCTCCATATTTTCCATTGTTTGTGATCTCTGTTTCGTTATCGTATTCACCCCTTTCGCAACATTAGCTTCCGTGATTTCCTTTCTCTTTACCACAATGGAACTGATGGTTGATGTTTTTTTCTTGTATATCCTGGCGAGCTCGGCAATACGTACACCACTATCATATTTTTCTATTATTTCTTTCTTCATTTCTACAGTGTTCCTCACTTTCTTTACCAAAGAAGTGGCACTAGGAGCTTTCTTTGGGCCCATGGTAGCTTATTTAGTAGTCACACACAATAATCAAGGGCCAAAAACAATGAATTGTTAATAAATGTTTTGTATAAACTCCTGGGGTGATGTTCACTCAAGCATAAACAATGCTAGACTGCGTGACAATGTGCGTGGGAGGTGCATGGGTGGCGAGCCTACGGCCTTTGTATGTGCGCGGCACTGGTGGACAGGTCCCATACGGTTGGCGAAAACTAAAACAATCGGCGAAAACTAAGACAAATTTTCCCTGAAAAAAGTCGGCGAAAACCAAAATCAGTGAAAACTGGGACAAGCTAAAACCAAGGGATGACTGTTTAATATTGTAAGTGCTTGTGGAAGTGTATTTTTGGGGGTCTGAAATAGACTAACCTAAGTGACATTATTTCTTAAGGGAGTAAATTCGTTTGGTAATGGCACTTGAGCAGGATTCTGGAATGAAATAATGACAGAATGTACGTATGAATGCATGGGTGGCTGTCACTCGCTGGTAAACAATGGCACACTGACTCTGGATGGAGTGTTGGGCCGTCCGGGCCATGTGTATGCGTCCAGGACGAATTACTTATTCCGAGCGGATCTACTTATACCGAACCAATATTTTTACGGAAAAATGTTACTTATTCCAAATTTTACGTAATCCGACGACTACGTAATCTGGGGGTCCACTGTATAATGTCAGTTTTTATCATGCTTCTACGTTATTTATGTTATACCCAATATTATTCTGGAATAAATATGATAGGTAATATTTATTGATAGTAATACAGTGGTACCTCGACTTACGATATTAATCCTTCAGAGAGGGCATATCTTAAGGCGAAACAATCGTTACTCGAATCAATTTTCCCATAAGAAATAATGGAAATAAATTTAATCCGTCCAAGACTTCCAAAAGTAGTTAAATAAAATATTTTTTAGAACTTTTTGACATTAAATAATACACAATTTAATGAAGAATACCTAAATACACATGTAAATATTGTACAATAACATGTCACTTACATTTATTGAAGAGTTGTTGATGTGTGGAGGACGGGAGGAGGGAGAAGGTGGAGTAGTATGCTAGTGTTTGGAAGGGAATCCTTCCATTAACACTGCAGGTACCAAGTTCTTTTCTGGGTTACTTCCCTTTTTCTTTTAATGCCACTAGGACCAGCTTGAGAGTCACTGGACCTCTTTCTAACAATAAATTTGTCCAGGGAGCTCTGTGTCTGGCGATTCTTTAAACATCCCTGAAGTGGGACACCACAGTGTCATTGTACAGGTTGCCAGCACGGCCTGCAACAGCATGGTTAGGGTGATATTCATCCATAAATGCTTGCACCTTGCTCCACATTCCACAAATCTCCTTAATCACTGAAGAAGGCACCTTCTTCCATCTCTATTCCACCTCCTCCTCCTCCTCTGAACCATTGTCCTGACCTCTGGTCTCTTGTTCCAGTTGCTGTTGAAGCTCTTGCAGATCTTCAGTGGTTAGCTCTTCCTTGTGCTCCTCCACAAACTGTTCCACATCCTCACCACTCACCTCTAACCCCATAGACTTGCCCAATTCCACAATTTCTTCCACAACAGGCTCAGGCTCAGGGTTCTGAGGCTCAGCCCCAAAACCTTCAAAATCCCTCTCTAGGCACAGTCTGGCCACAATTTTCTCCAGGCAGAGTTCAAAGTCCTGGTAGTCACTCCTCCCAAGCCTTACCTATAAGGTTTACACAATGCAGCATATGGAAATTTTTTTCCAAAAGTCTCTTAGGGTTATATTCATGTCTGTGGTCACATCAAAGCACTTTTGAAACATTGCTTTGGTGTAGAGTTTTTAAAGTTGGAAATGACCTGCTGGTCCATGGGCTGGAGGAGAGGAGTGGTATTATGGGGCAAGAACTTCACTTTGATGAATTAAAACTCCTCCACAATTTTCTCTACCAAGTTTGGAGGATGACAAGGAGCATTGTCCATTATCAGGAGGCACTTAAGTGGCAAATTATTTTCCTCGAGATATTTCTTCACACTGGGGCCAAACACGCCATTGAACTAATCTAAGAAAATGTCCTTTGTGACCCATGCCTTTTTGTTAGACTTCCACATCACACACAAGTTAGACTTGCTGACACCGCATCTGCCAAACACTCGGGGATTTTCAAAAGATACACCAGTAAAGGCTTCACTTTGCAATCACCACTGGCATTAGCACAAAGCATCAAAGTTAGCACTGTCTTTCATAGGCTTATGTCCTGGCTGTGCCTTTTCTTCCTGAGTAATGAAGGTCCTGTTGGGCATTTTCTTCTAAAACAGGCCTGTTTCATCACAATTAAACACTTGTTGGGGGAGGAATTGTTCAGCCTCTATGTACTCCTGGAATTCAGGCACATATTTTTCAGCCGCAATTTTGTCAGAACTGGCTGCCTCACCATGCCTCACAACACTATGTATGCCACTTCGATTCTTAAATTTGTGAAACCAGCCTCTGCTGGCTTTAAATTCGCTCACTTCAGCACTCGTTGCAGGCATTTTCTTAACGAGATCATCATGCAACTGCCTTGCTTTTCACATATTATTGCCTCCGAAACAGTATCTCCTGCTAACTGTTTCTCGTTGATCCACACCAACAACAACCTTTCCACATCTTCCAGCACTTGTGGTCTGTGTTTTGTGAACACAGATGAACCTTTGCAACAACAGCTTCCTTGATTTTACGTGAATTTTTCTTGGACACAATGGTAGCGATGGTAGAAAAGGCTTTACCATACAGCCTGGCCAGCTCACTGATACGCACTCCACTTTCATATTTTTTTATTATCTCCTTCTTCAGTTCTATCGTACATGTATTTCCTCTTTGCCACAGGCTTACCACTAGGATCTTTCCTTGGACCCTTGGTAGCTTATTTAGCAGTTGCAAGCACTAAAAACAGTGGAATAATGACAATATACTGGTATGAATGCATGGGTGTGGGTGGGTGATTTTCCCTTTTAAACAATAGCCCCTGGCGCTCCCCGGAGTGCGGCTCAGCTGGGGCCACGCGGGCCCCTCCGGGGCAATTCGGTTTCAAAGCAAAAAATGGGTTTCTCGCAATCATTTTTTTTTCGTTATAAATATCGTTACTGAAAATATCGTAAGAAAGACAGCCCTGTAACACGGTATGACTGTAAAATTTAAATTTTACAATATTATATATTGGGGTGAAGTGTCATGAGTTACTGACACACTGCTGCTTCTCCCCTTTTCTCTAGCTCTGCCCCTTTTTAATTGCCAAATGCTGAATTAAATACAGTGGTACCCCGGTTAACGATATTTTGTTTTAGAATTTGTTCAAGTGCCATTACCAAAACAAATTTATCCCCATAAGGGAAAAAATGTAAAAAAAATTTGTCCTTTTTGACCCCCAAAAAAAACTTACAAAACATTTAAAAAAAAAAACTTACATAAAGGGGCGAGTTTGGGGACCATCTTAACCGGTACCACTGTCGATCATATTAGAAAAAAAATAAAAAAGGAAACTCCAACTTTAACTTTATTTTAATTTGCATAACTCATATATGTATTATAGAAAACAATAAAAAATAAAATACACATAGAAAAAAACATTAAATTCACCATCTAACATCGTTAAAGGGGGAGGGGGCTAAATGAGAGAGGGGAGGCGAGCAGCAGCATTCTGTATCTGGTGGTCGTCATGGGTGTTGGATGTTAGCCGTCGCTAATAAAATGTTTTGTAATTACGCTAATTTTAGTAATAAAGGTTATCTATTACATTTATTCCCAAAATTTTTATCAGAAACATGATAAATACCCTAAAAACTGTAATAAAAACGCTGGGAAAAGGATAATATATGCCATATTTGTGTGGGGTTTAAAGGGAAAAGC
>WNWK01053147.1:0-11960 GCA_009830355.1 Cherax destructor
ATGAGCTGTGGTGTGTACTCATCTTTTGTACTCACCTATTTGTGGTTGCCGGGGTCGATTCATAGCTCCTGGCCCACCCTTTTCGCTGGTCGCCACTAGTTCCACTCTCTCGCTTTTTCCTGAGCTTTATCGAACCTCTTCTTAAAGCTGTGTATGGTTCCTGCCTCCACTACATCACTCTCAAGACTGTTCCACTTCCTGACAACTCTATGACTGAAGAAATACTTCCAACATCACTGTGATTCATCTGAGCTTCAACTTCCAGTTTGACCCCTTGTTGCTGTGTCCCATCTCTGAAACCTTCTGGCCCTATCCACCTTGTCAATTACTCTCAGTATTTTATATGTCGTTATCATGTCCCTCTATCCCTCCCGTCCTCCAGTGTCGTCAGGTTTGATATCCTTAACCTCTCCTCGTAGGACATACCCCTTAGCTCCGGGACCAGTCTTGTTGCAAACCTTTGCACTTTCTCTAATTTCTTGACGTGTTTGACGAGGTGTGGGTTCCATACTGGTGCTGCATACTCAATATGGGTCTGACGTTCACAGTGTACAGTGTCTTAAAGCTTTTCTTAGGTTTGCCAGGCGCCCCTATGCTGCAGCAGTTTTTTGGGTTTGATGTGCCCTCAGATGTGCTCGGATGATGCTCACCCCAAAAGATACTTTTCCTTTGGTGAGTAGCAGCCTTTGACCTCTTAGGATGTACTCCGTCTGCGGTCTTCTTGCCCTTTCCCCCAAACTTCATGACTTTGCAATTTCTGGTTTTAAAACTTAGGAGCCATTTGTCGGACTAGGTTTGAAGCCTGTCCAGATCTCCTTGTAGGCTTACCTGATCTTCGTCCACTTGTATTCTTTTCATATTCACATCGCCTGCAAACAGGGACACCTCTAAATCTATCACTTCTTTCATTTCATTCCATATACTAGAAACAGCCCCGGACCTATAACTGACCCTTGGGGAAACCCCCATTCTACACATGCACCCTCTGACACCGCGTTGTTTCTTTCCTATCAAGTATTCCCTGATCCATTACAGTACTTTCCTGCCATTCCTGCTTGATCCTCTAGCTTTTAAACAGTCTCTTGTGTGGCAGTTTATCGAAAGCCTTCTTACAGTCAAGAAGATGCAGTCTCCCCATTTTTTTTTTCTCTCTCTCTCTCTCTCTCTCTCTCCTTCTCTCTCTCTCTCTCCTCTCTCTCTCTCTCTCTCTCTCTCTCTCTCTCTCTCTCTCTCCCCTTTTGTCTTACTTCTGTTACCTTATCGTAGAACTTTAGTTGGTTTGAAGCACAGGATTTCATTTCCCCCTGAAGCCGTGCTGGTTTGTCATGTATCAGTCCGTGTCTTTCTAGGTGCTCAACCACTCTTGTCATAATTTTCTCCATAATTTTACACACTATACATGTCAGCGACTAGGTTCGTACTTTAGTGCTGCCTGCCTGTCTCCTTTCTTAAAAATTATGACTACTTTTTCTGTCTTCCTCACCTGGGGAGTGTGTATGTGCGTGTGTATGTGTGTGTGTGTGTGTGTGAGGTGTGTGTGAAAACATCTATTTGTACTCACCTCACCTATTTGTGGTTGCAGGGGTCGTGACTCAGCTCCTGGCCCCGCCTCTTCACTGATCGCTAATAGGTCCTCTCTCTCTCCCTGCTCCATGAGCTTTATCATACCTCGTTTTAAAGCTATGTATAGTTCCTGCCTCCACTACCTCACTTGCCAGACTATTCCACTTCCAGACAACTCTGTGACTGAAGAAATACTTCCTAACATCCCTATGACTCATCTGAGTCTTCAACTTCCAATTGTGACCACTTGTTTCTGTGTCCCATCTCTGGAACAACCTGTATTTTGTATGTCGTTATCATGTCTTCCCTAACCCTCCTGTCCTCCAGTGTCGTCAGGTTGATTTCCCTTAACCTTTCTTCGTAGGACAATTCCCTTAGCTCTGGAACTAGTCTTGTTGCAAACCTTTGCACTTTCTCTAATTTATTGACGTGCTTGACCAGGTGTGGGTTCCAAACTGGTGCTGCATACTCCAGTATGGGCCTGACGTATATGGTGTACAGAGTCTTGAACGATTCCTTAGTGAGGTATTGGAATGCTATTCTTAGGTTTGCCAGCCGCCCGTATGCTGCAGCAGTTATCTGGTTGATGTGTGCCTCAGGAGATGTGCTCGGTATTATACTCACCCCAAGATCTTTTTTCTTGAGTGAGGTTTGCAGTCTTTGGCCACCTAGACTATACTCTGTCTGCGGTCTTCTTTGCCCTTCCCCGATCTTCATGACTTTACATTTGGCAGGGTTAAATTCAAGGAGCCAGTTACTGGACCAGGCTTGTAGCCTGACCAGGTCTCTTTGTAGTCCTGCCTGATCCTCAACTGATTTAATTCTTCTCATTAACTTCACATCATCTGCAAACAGGGACACTTCTGAGTCTATCCCTTCCGTTATGTCATTCACATATACCAAAAACAATACAGGTGTGTGTGTGTGTGTGTGTGTGATGTGTTTCGCGTTGCCTGATGTATTCTAACGTTCCAATATTCTAATAGTCTTAGAGTGTAAATTAGATTTAGAATGATTTAGGTGAGGTGCGGTGAAGACATAAGTTTGGAGGGGGACCCTTCCTAAGTAGACAAACTTGGGATTAAAAGAACCTGGCAATGAGGGACTCAGGAAGTTGTAATCTCCTTAACGTCGGGTTCTTACGCAGGCAGCTGAGGGTCGGTGGTGTGAAGGAGGGGGATGGGGGAAGGGTTCTGGTGGGAAGGGGGGAAGAAGACGGTCCTGTCGGTGAAGATTTAACGAGGAATATTCTTGGAATATTCGGTGTTGACGCGAGAATAATACTTGAGTAATGACGCTCAAGCAGAAGGTGAAGAGGTAATAAGAGAAAGTCGCTCCACAAGGGCGAGACTTCATTGCGCCACATTTCGCTCAAGTGCGACATTTACTGCACGACATTTCGCAGGTAGTGGTGGTTTTGATAAGGACCTGCCTTGTATGGGCCAGAAGGCCTTCTGCAGTGTTCCTCCATTCTTATGTTCTTATATGCGTGAGCTTTATTATGCGGGGTTTCGCTCACGTGTGAGTTTTATTCCACCACATTTCGCTTAAGCCTGAGTTACATTGCACTGCACTTCGTTCACATGTGAACTTTATTGCACGACATTTAGCTCAGATGCGAGATATACTGCACTACATTTCGCTCAAATACATCATAATTTAAACCAGGAAAATCCATCATTGATTGGTACCAAATCTGCACACTGAAATTTTCTTTCTCTAGGAAACAAGAGGCTGGGCAGCTGCGAATATACTAAGATATAACACGGTAAATGTAAAGGGACCAAGACTCTTCAACGCCCTTTCACAAACACACACATGCTAGTTACACCTTTAGTTAGACCTGAGCAAATAGCTCAGTTAGAACCCAGTTTAGAAAATTTCTGTAGATTCTTTTTTAGAATGAAGCATCTTGAAGTTAATTTAGATTTTGCTAATCATTTTTTATTTTGACAGAAAGTCAGTTTAGGTTCTACGAAGAATTTTGATTTTAAAGGAAGTCAATAGAAATATGGCTAATAATTTTGATTTTGAAGGCAAGTTAATCTAGGTATTGCCATGAATTTTAGTTTTTGAAAGCGTCAGTTTAATTAGTGCCAAGAATTTTGTTTTTGAAAGCAATTAAATTTAGGTATTTTTCAAGAATTTTGATTTTGAAAAAATAAATTCGAGCCAAGAATTTTATTTTTTTCAGGTATAGCAAAGAATTTAAAAAAAAAAAAAAAAAAAAAACCTGAATTAGTGCCAAGATTTTTGATTTTGAAAGAAAATAACTTCAGGTATTGCCAAGAATTTCCTTTTTGAAAGTCAATTTAGGCATTGCCAAGAATTTTGATCATAAAAGAAAGTCTGTGGGCGTGAAAATTCACGGATTTCGGAAATTGTATCTGAGTGAAGACTACAGTCGTTCGTTGTGTGTCACATTCTGAGGGAGGTAGAGTGGCGCTCAGGGCGCGGTTGCCTGTCAGGACTGTGACTGGAAGGACTGGTAACTGGAACTGGAGACCATTGGTGGTTTAAATACGATGGACGTTTTCACCCAGGACTCTGAGACCCAGAAAAATTTACGACCTCAGACACACTGTACGTTAGATCCAGCTTCGGGTACGCAGAGCCAGCGTGGAGCCTTTACCTGGTCAAGCAGGTTCAGGAACTAGGAAAGTTAGATAGGTTTGCTGCTAGTGCCGGAAAGGATCAAAATGGTCTACTAATAAAGAAAAACATAGTAAGCGAGAACTCGGGAGACATGTTCGCTACATTGAAAATACTCGCTAGTCTAAATCTTGAGTAGCAGGAAGCAAGACTGTGGATGAATGACAGAGACGTCAGATTATTTTTATCTGTGGAATAAACTAGGTGAACGGAAGGTGAAGGCAAGCACCATACACAGTTTCAAGAATAGGTATGAATAGGTAATGTTATTTGAACCTGTAGACACAACTAGATGAGCACCCACACACACACCGTGTGCGTCAGGCCCATACTGGAGTATGCAGCACCAGTTTGAAACCCACACCTGGTCAAGCACGTCAAGAAATTAGAGAAAGTGCAAAGGTTTTCAACAAGACTAGTTCCAGAGCTAAGGGAATTGTCCTACGCAGAAAGGTTAAGGGAAATCAACCTGACGACACTGGAGGACAGGAGGGTTAGGGGAGACATGATAACGACATACAAAATACTGCGAGGAATAGATAAAATGGACAGAGACAGGTGGTTCCAGAGGTGGGACACAGAAACAAGGGGTCACAATTGGAAGTTGAAGACTCAGATGAGTCATAGGGATGTTAGGAAGTATTTCTTCAGTCACAGAGTTGTCTGGAAGTGGAATAGTCTGGCAAGTGAGGTAGTGGAGGCAGGAACTATACATAGCTTTAAGACGAGGTATGATAAAGCTCATGGAGCAGGGAGAGAGAGAGGACCTATTAGCTATCAGCGATCAGGAGCTGAGTCACGACCCTGCAACCACAAATAGGTGAGGTGAGTACAAATAGATGTTTACACACACACACATCCAGAGACTGTTAAAGAGTGGCAGCTCATGGCATTGGGAAAAAGTGCTGTCATGGATCGAGTCATGGCTCACAATGAAGCAGAGAGTGTGCATAAATGGGGTTAAGTCAGTGGGGATCTGTAACACTGATGTTCCACAGGGATCATCTTAGGCCCGTTGTTGTTTATAATATATATCAATGACCCTGATGAGGAATTACTAGTGATAATATTGCTCATATCACTAGTAATTCCCTCATCAAATCATTGATATATATTACAACAACAACGGACCTAAGTGATCCCTGTGGGAACACCACTGACTGATCCCGCCAACCCCATTTTGCACTCTCTCTGCCTGTGGTGAGCCATGACTCGATCCATGAGCACTCCCAACCATGAGCTCCTCTTTAACAGTCTCTGGTCGTACTCTATCAAAAGCCTTACTAAAATCTAAATAAACAATATCGAATTCTTTATCGTGATCAACAGCCTCAAAAGAAGGTTAATAAATTAGATATGCAGGAACGGCCCGTCGTGAATCCATGCTGAGTATCATTAATCAAATTATCGTTATCTAGATAGCTTCTAATAATATCAGCTATAATTGACTCTAGTAAATTGCCTACAATTGAGGTTAGGCTTATTGGGCGGTAATTTGACGGTTGTGACTTGTCCCCTGCTTTAAAAATAGGAATTACATTAGCCATCTTCTACATATCAGACACTACACCTGTTTGAAGAGATAAATTAAAAATGTTAGATATTGGTTCACAGAGTTCCATTTTGCATTCCTTAAGAACCCTTGCAAAAAGCTCATCAGGACCTGGCGGTTTATTTTGTTTCAGTCGGTCTACTTGTTTCATAACCATTTCGCTAGTGACTGTGATATTACATAATTTATCTTCTTCAGGGACACTATAAAAAATAATTACTGGGATATTATTAGTGTCTTCCTGTGTGAAAACCGATAGAAAATAATTATTAAAAATAGAGCACATATCATTCTCCTTGTCAGTAAGATGCCCAGAGTTATTTTTAAGGGAACCTATCTTATCCCGAACTTTTGTTCTATAAACCTGGAAAAAACTTTTTGGGTTAGTTTTTGAATCCCTAGCAACTTTAATTTCATAGTCCCATATACCCTTTTTAACGTCCCTCTTAATGTCAGTATACTGATTTATAATATGACCCTCACCTCTAATTTATGCGCCTATAAATTCCTTTTTTCTGCCCTAAAAGATATTTGAGCCTATTATTCATCCATTTTGGGTCATTTCTACTTGATCTAATTTCTTTATACGGAATAAATGTTCTTTGGGAAGCCAGTATAGTGTTAAGAAAGCTGTCTTATTGATAGCTCTCTTCGTTACCCCAGTCCACAGTTGATAAGTGTTCTCTAAGCCCATTATAATCTGCTAAGCGAAAGTCTGGGACTGTTACTGAATTATCCCTACTATCATACATCCATTCAATGCTAAAGGTAATTGACTTGTGGTCGCTTGTGTCGAGTTCGTCTGTAATTTCTAAATTATTAACAAGGGATTCCTTATTTGCCTGAACCAAGTCAAGTAGGTTATTTTCCCTTGTAGGTTCTGTCACAAACTGCTTCAAAAACAATCCTGAACTACTTCTAAAAAGTCGTTTGATTCTAAATTACCTTTCAAGAAATTCCAATCAATCTGACTAAAGTTAAAGTCCCCTAGAATTACTACGTTATCGTGCCTTGTGGCCTTAACAATTTCCTCCCAAAGTAGTTTCCCTTGTTCCCTATCTAAGTTTGGAGGACGGTATATCACGCCTAAAATCAATTTTTCACACCCCTCTGAAAATTCTATCCAGACAGACTCTGTATGTATTATTTCAGACTTTATACCCGTTTTTATGCAACAATTTAAATGATCACGGACATAGAGTGCCACCCCACCCCCCTTCCCGATACTTTTGTCTACTTGGAACAATTTAAAACCCTGAATGTGACATTCAGCAGGCATGTCCCGATTCTTCATATTAAACCAAGTCTCATTTAATGCTAAAACATCAATATTACCTGTACTTGCAACTAATCTCAATTCGTCCATCTTATTTCTAGGACTACGGTTATTAGTATAAAAAATGTTCAGAAAACCTCCCTTCTCTTTACTCTTCTTGTTCATTTCTGTTTTTCCACTATACCTATTGCTGTCCTTGTCACCTAGTGCCACTGTCGTTCCAATATCCACCTTATTCTGCCTATTACTAGTTCCTCTAAAATTCATAACATTACTACACTGGGATTTTACTGTTTTCCCCCCATAACCCATACCACTAAATTTTTCTAGTTTAAAGCCCTAACAGCTCCCTCCACTGCAGTTGCCAGTGCCCCCACCCCAGACCTAGATAAGTGAACCCCATCCCTGGCATACATGTCATTTCTGCCATAGAAGAGGTCCCAGTTGTCAATGAATGTTACTGCATTTTCCTTACAGTATTTGTCCAGCCAGCAATTGACACCAATTGCCCTGAACAACCATTCATTTCCAACTCCTCTCCTTGGCAAAATTCCACATATGACAGGGTTCCCACCCTTCTTCCTAATTCTGTCTATTGCTGACCTATAGCTGCTAATCAGCTCCACACTCCTACGCCTGCCAACATCGTTGCCTCCAGCACTGAGACAGATAATAGGATTGCTCCCATTACCTCTCATGATGTCGTCCAGACGGCTAACAATATCCTTCATCCCAGCCCCAGGATAACACACCCTCTGCCTCCTATTCCTATCCTTAAGACAAAATTCCCTATCCATAAACCTAATCTGACTGTCCCACTAAAATGTTCTTACCTCGACTGGCGGTGTGCATGACGTTCTCGACGGTCTTTGTAGAGATGGTCTTCGCTGGGATGTCTTCACATTCGTCTGATAACAAGGAAAAGAGTTCCTGGTTTTCAAAGCAGTCTCCTGGACCTTCTTCAACTTCAGCTTCGTCCCTTCAGATCCGACTAGCATCCATTCGTTGGTCTGACCATCGGCGACATTGTTCCGGGATAATCCTTGCATATACCCTTCAATCGTTGAATTCTCTTCTAGCTTCCGTTAATTAAGCCTTAAGTTGGAGATATAGCTGCTCGTAGTCGAGGGAAGCCATCATCCAATCTCAGGTAGCTAAGAACTGAGAGCACAGTAGAAAAGTCTTCACAGAGCAAAGATGGTTCAGTCAACAGAGGTACACTAGACACGTCCTCATTGAGCTAAGTACAGGTCACCACTGACTAAGTACAGGTCACCACTCGCTAAGTACAGGTCACCACTGATTAAGTACAGGTCACCACTTTCTCTCCTCGACTTTTCCTGGGCACTCCAGATGGTCTGATAGTGCCTCTGTGTATCGCTTGTCTCCTTCCCTTCCTTCGGACCTCTTGGTGGTTGCTGATGTTCGTGCTCCTGATGCTATGCCCGTTCTGCTCTTCAGCTCTGTATCCCATTTCAGCATTTTCAGTTCTTCTTCTGGGCTCTGTTTCCTAGCCTCTGCAGCCATGGCTTGTAGTACCCACTTCTGCTCTGTGGAACCATTCTCTCATTATTACCTCATTGTGTGTGTGTGTGTTCTTACCTATTAGTGGTTGTAGGGGTCGAGTCACAGCTCCTGGTCCCGCCTCTTCACCGGTAGCCACTAGTGTGTGTGTGTATAAGTTACCTCTGATGCTGATCTCTTTATCTTCCTCCTCCTCCTCGTCTTCCTTCCTTCCTTCCTCTTTGAAAACTCTCCGTAAGTTATTTTTCAGTTCTTCGTATTTGTTTTTTTCTTTGTCCATTTATTCTTCACTTCACCAGGCTGTTTGTGTTAGCCTCCTGAAGACCCACATAGCCATCACAACCTCATGAGGTTCCGAACCTAATCTAACCCAACGGCCTGCACCTATAGCTTCACAGCCATACCAGACCAGACCAGACCAGACCAGAGACCGAGCCACAGAGACAACGATCCACCCCCCCCCAACAAAACTATAATATTAAATATATATACACACGCCATTAAGCGTAATTATGCTAAAATTTGGATGTACAGCCGCCGGGTACCGCATTTCCTTCTAAATTTTCTATTTATGAAATGCTGGCGGCGGCTCGCAGCTTTAGCATAACACACAATGCAGCCCAGTCACTAAATTTAATTTTAATATATAAAAAATTCAGCAGGCAGACGGTGTCTCTAGTTTTGTGGCAGCCTATTTACTGCCTACATACACAAAATTGGGGGGAAAAGATTGTGTGTATTCAAGATGCAGTTTATATATATATATATATATATATATATATATATATATATATTAAAGATGGCATATACAGTACATGAGGTGTGACAGGTCCGACTTGGACCATTTACAAAGTCACACTAACACAAAGGACAGGTGGAAGGGGTTATATATAGGCAGGCAGACAAGGGAGGGCACAAGAAAGTGGTGGAGGGTAAAGAGTAGTAGTAGGGTAGGGAAGTAGTAGTAGTGGTAGTGGAGTAGTAGTAGTGGTAGGAGTAGTAGTGGTGGTAGTGGAAGTAGTAGTGTGGTAGTGGAAGTAGTAGTAGTGGTAGTGGAAGTAGTAGTAGTGGTAGTGGAAGTAGTAGTAGTGGTAGTGGAAGTAGTAGTGGTGGTAGTGGAAGTAGTAGTAGTGGTAGTGGAAGTAGTAGTAGTGGTAGTGGAAGTAGTAGTAGTGGTAGTGGAAGTAGTAGTAGTGGTAGTGGAAGTAGTAGTAGGGAGTAGTGGAAGTAGTAGTAGTGGTAGTGGAAGTAGTAGTGGTGGATGGTGGGCCGCATAGGGGGACAAGAACACAGAGGGGGAAAATGAAAATAAATAGGACAAATACAAGGCAAAGAAAGAAAGCCCAGAGGAGAAGAGAAGAGGAGAAGGGGAAAAACAACCGTGACCTAACCTGATTCCTTCTATCTCTTCCCCCTTCTCCTCTTTCTTCTTTCTCCTCTGGGTTTTCTTTCTTTTCTTTTGCCTTGTATTTGTCCTTTATTTTATTTTCATTTTTCCCCTCTGTGTTCTTGTCCTTACCCATGCGGCCCACCATCCACCACTACTACTACTTCCACTACCACTACTACTACTTCCACTACCACTACTACTACTTCCACTACCACTACTACTTCCACTTTACCCCTCCACCACTTTCTTGTGCCCTCCCCTGTCTGCCTGCCTATATATAACCCCTTCCACCTGTCCTTTGTGTTAGTGTGACTTTGTAAATGGTCCAAGTCGGACCGAAACGTCGTCGTAAGCTCCTCTTTTCTATGTGCGGGTTGTGTGTGTAAGTTCTCCATATTTTCTCGACTTCTGGGACTCCCTGAAGGTGGCAGCTGCCCCTTCTTCCTCCCTGGTGTATTGGAGATAGGTATCAGCCAAGGTAGATGCACATGTGTAGTCCCTAACCACCTGCTTGCCGTCTGTCCAGGCTTGAAGGGTGATACCATCTGGACGCTTTTGGCTGTCATCAGATCTGCATAGTTGGGGTGGCTCCCTTACTGCTGGGCGTCCGGCTGCTGTGAGGCTCCTCTTGATAATGTTATTAACCTCTTCATGTCTTGCAATCTTTCCCTCGGATTTACGACAAACAAAACCATGGTACCCGAATCGGTCTGCTGCTTCACTGCCACACATACACCTGTGTTCGGCGAGAATAGGGGCGGCAAGTCGAAGGGCAACACCAATGCGGATGGTCTGTGGGTCGAGGCGTGTGGCAAGGCTGTAGTTGGGAACAGCCAACAGAAAGTCCCCTGCATGAGGGGCTCTCACTGCCAGGAGCAGGGCTCTATCAGTGCGACTGTTTGTAGTTGTTGGAGCCTGTTAGATTATCCCAGATCCTGGATCCGTCGACGAACTTTTGGTCATGGATTCCAATCTTGTCCCTAAGATGTTCAGGGAGAGTCGCTGCTATAAGCCCTTTGGATGCAATGCATGAAGACAGGAAAGTAGGTAGCGCAATCTGAGATGACTTGCGGACACCAATGCCTCCTAGTCTGACCTTTATTTTTACAAAGTATATAAAACAACTATTAGAGACCTAGTTAATATTAATAACGTACTTTATAGAAACTTAAGTTAGTCTTGTTACCCAGGATGCGACCCACAACAACCAGGTACCTACTTACTGCTAGGTGAACAGGGACAGCAGCTGTCATGAAACGTGCATTGTATATCCTTGTAAATAAGACTTTCTGTAGTCCTCTCCGTCCATGGTCAGGGGACCATTTAAGAACTCTAAGTAACAGTTTAGTAGTAATAGTAGACAGAGAATAATAGCCATAATACTGGGGCTGAAACAGTTCACAAATAACCCACACTAAGAGACGTTTCGGTCCGTCAGAGACCATTATCAAGTCGCAAGTGTGACAAGTCGGCAGATAGTTCTGTGAAATACAGAAGAAACCATGCAACAGAGAAGGAAGGAAAGATAGACGGTGTGTTGAGGCATCTGGGGTGTGACAGAATGTGGACTCAAAACAAAAGGAAAATGCACCCGAGTAAAATGGCACCAAGACTTTTATATAGGTGTGAGACAAGACTTTTATATAGGTGTGAGACAAGAAATTTAAATGCTGCAGCGAGTAGGGGGCTGGAGACAGTGAGGTGGTGTTGGAGAGCATTGTCTGGTACGAACATTATGCCGAGAAGTCTGAGCGAAGGTACTGAAAGAGAGTGCGGGGTTACCAAAGGTATGTTTCAGAGGGCTGAGGAGGGGCTGCTGAGGTGCTTTGAACATCTGGAGATGACGGAGCAGAATTGGATGACGAAGAGGATGAATGGAAGAAGGGATATGGGTAATCCCAGGAAGGGAAGTTGGTTTTAAGTGATAGGGGCTTGTACATCCAGCAGGCTTGTGGAAACATGTCAGCTCAGAGTGATTGAAGACGAGTTTTTTTTTATGGCTT